>VNWX01003137.1:0-10732 GCA_009869905.1 Ceratophysella communis | reverse complement strand
AAAAAAATTTATCAATTCATACATTGTGTACAATGATACATGTGTACAATGATTACCCATTGTTTTCCCAGCAAGTCGAATGGACCAGAGCGGATTCAGTGGCTCGAATATGCGAATTAAAACTCGGGCATAGAAGGGGATTTGGCGTTTTCCCATTACAACTTCTTCAGGGCGTTTTTCTTTAAATCCCCAAGGATCAGCAAGAATCAAGTGTGCCACTCTAGAGAAACGAAAAATAAGACGTCAAACCGGGTGTGTACTAGGGTCCAAATTCAAAAAATTCAAAATTTGTTGAGTCACGCACGGTTCCGGATAACGAATAGCGTAAGCAGTCGACAAATAACCACCCAGACTGTGGCCCACGACAATTATTTTCTCAAGCTTCATTGCAATTCTCCAGGCTTCTATCGAAGCGGCCATTTCTGCTTCAATCTCAGTTGGATCACTGGAGAAGTTCGGTCTTGAGCTGCGTCCAAAGCCTGAGAGTATCGAGAAATAATTAGTGGTGGCTATAGAGGTGACTGGTGATACAGTGAATAAAAATATCTAGTTACAACTATATTTTTACCAAGTAGGTCGATAGCATATAGTGGACGGTCCTGTGTCAATTCATCTAAATTTATGACCCAGAATCCGATGCCCGCACCCATTCTGTAAAAATAAGAGCGTGAAATGAACTAAGTTCCCGGGGAAATACCTAATCCTACTTTGTAATTTGAATTCCGTAAGCTCATTTACCCGTGTATTAGAACCAAAGGCGTATTCTCCAAGTGCTCATTGAAACTTATGGTCCAAATTTTCGACTCTTCCTTGCCAACGGTCTTTCCAATATTCACGTAACGCCCTTTGTACTGGCGTGGTTAGGTCTGATATCACAAATCAATCGATAGATTATACTAATAGAAGTGATTGAGTTTGATATATTGTATAAAATGAAATCTTACAGGCCAGTATATGTTCTTCTGCTTGTTCCAACTCTGCTTCCGTGTTGGATAAGTTGTGATTAGTGTTACTTCGGCGTCGACGGGATTTTGATTTTGATCTATGGACAACAAGATAGTTAAAATGTATGATTTGACATGGATTTTAAATGTATAGGATATGAGTAACACATAAGAGAGACTGGATATAATTTAGGCTACTGGGTCACTTACTTGATCTCGTTCTCGTTTTCCTGGTCAGCAGTGCTCTCTGATTCATCCATTGACCTGCTCATGGTCGCAAGAGCTGAGTCCTCCGACTCCTTTTCCTCCTTCAGCTTCATGCTCCCTGCCTGCTTCGAAACTCACAACTAATTTAATTAATTCATTAACAATCAAAAATGTGATCCGAATTGCTTTTTCTGACGGATTCTGTAAGTGGGAACGTGAAGAGAGTGTGTGAAAGTGGAAGTTGTAAGTCCCTCCCTCTTGTCTGATAAAAGACACACGACACACGAGTTTGATTTTATCGACTTTTCGACTTTGGCCTCAGCTATGTAGAAGTGCTCCACGTCCACGCCTCAACATACGACCACAGACAGCTCTTCTGGCAGTAATATATCTACATGTAACCTCACAAAGTTATAAGGCTGACTTGCAAAAAAACGAGTTGCTCACGGACACGAATGCTCTTTTATGATTATGATTACGAGTGATTATTCTGATTGATCTGCTGACTTGTAATTAGGCGTGACGTAGAGCCGTATATTACTTGACTCTTTTTGTGAGTGTGTTAGATAAGCTCTAAGCTAAAGCACTACTCGCTGAAAACTGAGTTACTGCAAAATAGTATAGTCATTGCTGTAAACAATTTCATTGAAAATCAAAGCCGAGATGAAAAGAAGGATGAGAAATTCCTAAGTATACCAATTCCCAGGTAGACTCCTTCGTTACCTCGCGTCAATACATGCCAGTTTTTATTGTTTCTGATAACTCGAGTAATACTTTGTGACCTTCAAATACTGTACGGAACATCAAAGGAAATGCAAAATGCTACCTCTTATCTTTGGTCGGTCGGAGGTCGGAACCAAAGCAGGAAAACTTTAAATACAATTTCAGTGGTTTCGGGTTCATAAGCTGTAGGCTGAATCGTCATATATCGGCATCGGCATATTAAAACAATAAACAACGGATAAAATAACGCTATCAAAGTGTCCTGATTTGGGGGATCGTTGTACTCACAAAATCTAGTAGCAGGATAAATAGGTTTTAAATGTTAAAGCTTAATGTTTGGCTTTAGCGTTTAAAACATTAATTTAAGGGAATTCGACAGAACTAGGAGTTAGTTCTTAAAGCAAATTTTTGGGGGAAATTGTTTCCCAATACCGGTCTAATACTACGGACAACATTTCCGGTCTTAACTTGATATAAATAGTACATCCGTACTTCTATCGGAATAGTTTGGACCCTGGACGCTATCAAATCCGATCCGTTGGAGGACTCGATTGTAACCCTTGCATATGCGAACTTGGATTGAGGCTCGATTTCGATTCTATCCGAATCGAGACGCGGTCCGAAGCGCGACGGGATCCATTCTAACCGAACGACGATATCGAGATTGATCCAAATCATTAACTACACAATTCGATCCAACAATGTGCCTACCTGATTCGTTCGTAACCCCTCGTTTGTTCATACGTTTTTCTCTCACTTTGTACATTTGTTTGTTGGTTTGTTCGTCCGTTCTTTTGTGTATTCTTCGATTGCTTTTTTTCTGAGTCTTTGTCCGGTCCATAATTTTTGGCAACAATAATGTCTGAAATATGCCAACTTCGAAAAATTATTCAAATCGACAACCAAAATCATAACGGGTTCGTTAGATAAAATTTATTACTTGTAATTAGTAATTAGTTATTGTAAATCATTTTGTCTTTAAGTGGAAGTTGAAGCTACGTGTTTATTACTGATCAATGTATGTAAATAAAAAGTCTAGGTCTAAAAATTTGTGTTTGCTTCTTCCTACGCAAGCGGGTATTGTCTTTAATTAATACACAGCAAACAGCAAGACTTATCGGTTCAATGAAAAAATACTCAAAAATTAGTCAAGGCATTAGTCTAAGAGATGTTTTAATAGAACTGATCCCAACCCCAACAAGGAAAATAGTACAACATTTTTTGTTTTAAAATTACATGAATATTAACTTGTCTGGATCCGGGTTATTAAATCATTGTGGTGGCCTGTATCCATTGGAAGACATTTTTCCGCAAATGAACTGATTTTTCGTATTCAGCGCAGCCTGTAACGCGAATATCACAGACATATTTACCTACACTACTGATTTCTCTGATTGAGAGCATAATAATACCATGCATATCGAGTAGGGACTGAACGGATGACATTGCAGAAGTCTCTTGGGTCAGAATAGGAGCCGGAGCTTGAAGTTTGCTGTGCCAAGCAACGAAGAGGCAAATAAAAGTGTTATTGGATCAGATTGGTCATAAATAATGTTGTAATAAGGAAAAAAATCATCGAGGGCAATTTGTAGGCCAAGTGAATGGGTGCAAAAGCATGTGTCTCTAATCTCTGAAGCCTGCGGAACTGGTAGTTGTCCGATGGGACAGGAGTCACTTAGCATCTGGCGGTCGGTATCGGGTGTCGTGGTCTGTGTTCTGCATAATACATGATGTGCATATTCAGCTCAAGTTGAGTTGTCAAGTACTGAGAACAGGCTTTCCATTGAGTGGAGTTATGCCTTCTACAGTGGTCCACCACGGCTCAGGATTACAATAATAGAATAGCTCACCAATTACACTCAATATATCCATTGCGGACGGACAGCGCCTGAGCTTGGACCTCTTCTGACAGTCTCCAAAATGGAGTCGACGACGTGTGTGATCAGCTCAAACTGCGTCGGCAGACAAAAACTAATCACCCAGTCATAATCATAACTGATCCTTGATCTGTTCCACCCGTGGTGGTAGTCAAACGGAACTTAGCATTCAAGCACGGCATTGAACGCTTCGGCTTCGGACAGTACAAAAGACTCGAAAATTATGTTTGCAGACTTCGCTCTGCTCCGACTTAGGCTCCTTGTCGCCAGCAACAATAAAAGTCAATGATGAATGATGATCATGAGATCACTCTGGGATGGGCTGGAGAGCTAATTACTTCTGCAGGGACTCAAATTCGCAGTTAAGAAGGAACTGCTGTACGGCTTAGGTTCAGATCGAGGCTGACGCTAAACAAATCTTACTAATACTCTTGACGTTCCACTGAAATAAGTGTTTACTTTTCGAAATGATGAAATCACTTGAACATATCCCATGGCTTTTTTGGATTTAGTTTCAAATAGTGTCGGGCAAGATTACAAGGCTAGCTTCGAGTATTTCCTTACAGCTATAATGACGTCGTCCACCTGTGTTGCATAAGAAGAGCATCATAAAGAAAGTGGAGAAAGCTGGGCATTGAGTCGCATAGCGAAATCGTCAGTAGTAGTTGAATACCAGGAACTCAAGCTTTGTACACGCGTTGCTCAGGACATTGAGGTCTTTTTTGTACATCTGAAGTACGGGCTTTCTTTTAATTAAGAACAATTGTACGATTACACCGCACCGCAAAGTAATCCATTTCTATTTGCCGTTAGGGCTTGGGCCAGGACAAGGTAATTGCTTAATGGAATCCATTTGTTCCTGTGCATCCCTGTAACCCAACGCTACTTGTTTTATCTTTGTACATGACGCAGGTCTCAGATTGAAATAATAAATAATTCAACACACCAAATATTCGGCTCACAAAGATTTACGAATAAAGATGTCAAATTTTCATTTTGATATCACAGCTCGGTAAATAGGAACGTTGTTGCTGTAAAAAAAAGTATTTTTTTGCAATCAGTATAGTGCAGAGACGATTCAAACACTAATGAGCTGCTTTAAATCGTGAGCCGTTATGTTCACGGAAGACACAGATGGACAATTTATGCTATAGAGTTTGAGTTTTTGAAAAACCTTCGTCGGGATCTCATTCGAAGTCTTTTGGATTGGAAATGATTAAAAATGCATTAAATTCCGAAAGACGAAATGAAAACCTTGAAGCTGCTGCATTGACAGGACTTCCTTATCGGAAGATCGCTGGATTTTACACAAAAAATCAGGGAAGAATTGCTGGTGGGGAAGAAAAGAGAAAAGCGCAAGTCTATTAAATTCTAAATCTTAGAAAAGAGCTCTTGCCTGAGCTCTCGTGAGGTTTAGCTCTTGTACATGATAAGGAAAGGTAGCCGGATTTCGGCTCTGTTCTCTTCGCCGTTTTCACGAGAAGAAAGTCAGACTCCAGCTTCAGTTTTCTCTCAGGATCCGGCACGAGGACTTCACGGTCTACTCACGTTTCCGCTCACATTCTCAACCGCTACAGCTATTAAATCTAAGCCAGAGCATGTAGCGTTCTGCGAACACTCCCAGCAAAAAGTGTGCCCAATACAATCTCGAGAGGCTCTAAAACCTTGGAAACTTTCATCTTCCCACGCAGTTAGCAGCTTAGCTACTTCAGGTGAGACCTTAGCTCCAATTAATAATATACGGTTACCGGCTCTACCCAGTTCTTGGTTGCATGGTACCGAACTGGCTTACAGGTGGGTTGTAGAGTTGGAGCTGGGAGAAAGCAGGAGGCATTGGACAATAGACGCCGTAGCTCAGTCGAGCATGAGAACAGAAAAGACTTGAGAAAAGAGAAAGTTGGCTTTCGCCTTGCAACAGGTTGCTTGGCTGCCTGTTGAGTTCATACATTACTGTGAATAGATCCCGTTTTTGTTCTACGTTTCCTTGAGGCGTTCCTAAACGGCTTTCTCGGAACTGACGTTTTCAATCATGTAGCTTGATGTATTGGAAAGTATACCATAAGGGGCTTCGCTTTCACTTCCGTCGGTATATCGGGATTATCCCACCGCAGCTACAGAATCATGAACGCCATAACCATGAGCAACACAACTTCATGGCTGCTACAAAACCGTGCATTACAATTACACCCATCCAACGATTAAGGCCACTGTGATTTACGGCCATATTATACTTGGTATTAAATATTTCGAACTTCAATTTTTCTCTCGAATTTGTTTATAGTAATATGGCGCATTGCTCCGAAAACAAATTGCTTTGAAGCTGTAGCCTAACTGAAAATAACCTTTACAAAATGCATTTGAATAAGTCGCCTTATCGTAATTAGCTGATTAACTTAACTCAATAGGAACATCAGTGCTCTAAGGTTACGTTTAAAAAGTATGCGATCACGTACTATTTCGGTACCAAAAGTACTAATGATTTAAATTAACTAGAAGTACTAAATTGGAGATGCAGTAATATCGGTAATTAGTGGATACAATGGATGAAAAAAATAATATCAATGTAGCTACTTAAATGTCCGAGATATTACCTAACATGAGTTCACTTTTAAGCATTATTGAATTCCTGCATTGCGGCCGGTAATTTTAAAGTAGCGATTAGGTTGAGTTTTGGCAAATTTGGTTGTGACGCTCGTGGTTCTGGTACTCTTGGAAAGCGTAGCCATGACGGGCAGCTAGTTTTTTGAATCCATACAGTGGTATTTAAACCTAGAAGCGGTAAACTAAATTGACTGAATTCCCTTCGTTAGATGCAACATTAGCGTTTCCTGAGAATCGGTGCGTCGTAATTCGTAATATTGTTTTCAAACAACTCTATGAGTGTGTAAACGTGGGCTTTTAAGACTAGGTATGCATATTAATTTACTGGTACCTTGCCTTCAGCGTAATTAAATAATTGGGTTTTAAATTGACAATCACTGCTCAACATAACTTGTTTTTGGGTTTTTATACTCGGGATTGATTGATCTGCAAAAACGAAAAGTAAACGACCGTACTGGTTTGCATACTGTTTAGTTAGCAAGATTCATACACAGTACACTTGTGTTTTACGGTAGCCTTAAGCCTCTGGACTACATACTAGTGGCTAGAAATAATACAAATTGCCATGGAGCGTTTCATGCATTTAAATACTTGAGCAGAGGCATATTATATTCTCACTGATATTCACCTTTTCGTTGTAGTCATGACACATGCTGCTAGAAATCGTGTTAATGAGGATGTCGTGTTGATATGTCAATGATCTCTGTTCATCTAGATTTTATGTCACACAAAATCAAGTCCAATAGAACTAGCTCCGTCCGCTCTAGTTTCTCAAGGGCAGGCAGCATCAAATCTTCATCAGTTTCATCGTCTAATTCCCTCATCAGCGGATGCTCTTTGTAAAGATGTACCTAATGTCCGTTTTAGCATACCTAATTTATTTACCAATATTACAGCAGCATAATGGTGTTCCAGCACCTGTTGTACACAGTTAAATTGTAACAAGTTAACAAGCGGTATTGAGACGCCGCCTACAATATTATTCCGGTTGTCTAATCGGAAAACAGTTTACAGCCTCGAACCAGTTTTTTTTTACGAAGAGCCTGTAAAAGTAAGGAGACCATTAACGTTCCTAGCGTCATTTTCGACAGGAGCAATGGAGCCGCAAACGGTTTTAAGAGTTTATCTGGCTTACAAGCTTTTACTGACGATCCTAATGGCTCAGATATTCGCATAATTGCAAATTTAATTTCCAGATATATTTAAAACCTTTTTTTATTTTATTTTTAATAACAGCCAATTCGGTTGAATTTTCGGCATTTTTTGAATTCCTGTGAGGAATAAGGAAATGCCGAAATTTCACATTTCTTAAAATCTAGATTGTGTACTTCTTTGGCATTCTTTACGGAGAAATCTATATTGGTTGTACACAGAATTCGATGTTCAACCAGCCATGAGTGTAGAGCAACTAAAATACTTTAAAAGAAATGTTAGTAAGATTTCGTAGCATAGCCCTTTGGGCTCTGGCTTAGGCATTGAATACGAAAGTCTGTTTAGTTTCTTGTTTAGAGATGCATTTTCAGTTTTCAGTCTCTTATTAGTCTGAAGCGGGCATTGAACATCTTTCCATTGTCAAGAAGGAAATAATTGAGTGACACATTCAATTTGCAAGAACACAGACAAGAAAGGCCGAGACGAGCTTACTTTCAGGAGTCTACTTCAAGAAGGATTTCTCAAGTACACAAATCCTGAGAATAAACGGCTTCTACTCTGAGCGGGTTGTCTTGCCCTGGCTCATCCCTCAAGTGGTCTCCTGAAACTAATCCGATGAGCTAAAACGCCTCAGACGAGACATGCAGTTTGTCTATAATGACCTAGACTAATGTTAAGCTAAGGAGTGTTTAGGATTCATACAAGATTATTGGTCTCCATGAAATCGGCAAAATTGAGGAAGCCAACGGGTTGTGCATAGGCATTTTGAGTGCCACTTAACGAATTGATTTGCGGTTTTACTTGCGTCGTTTGCAAACTAGACTACTTGGTTCAATCTGGGTTGTGTTACCATATTGCAATTATAATCCTTAAATCCTAGTTCGATCTTAAGTCTGGGATTATTGGAAGAAAAGCTAACGAAAGTACGCACAGTGGCGGTGAGAAGCAAGTGGCATTGTACTTCCCTGTCCCTGCGTTGCACTTGATCATTCTGAAGTGTGAGTGCATGTTGAAGGAAAGACTAGCGAAAACAGTACATTTACTGCTGAATTAGGTCTGACTGAGGGCGAGGAGAATGTGCATGTCGAGCTGAAGATGAATGGCCAGAGTCCATGAGTGGCCAAGGTGTGAAGCCCTCAATGGACGTGACAGAAGAGGGAGGGCGGATGGTTTATTCTGAGCCAGGATATGGATCCAGCCAGCCTAATTCCTGGACAAGAGCAAAGCGTTTCTGAGGATCGCTTCTGGTTTGTGGGCTGGAAGGCTATAAAAAGCAGGAGAAGGGCTACAATTGACACTTCCGCAATTTAAGTTTTTGGCTGGAGGGAGACGGGGTTGGCTAGGGAGCTGATGAGTGGACGCGGGCCGAGACGGTCAGCTTCTCTACTACAAGTGTGCTGGGGCCTGAAGATTTCTGGTCACAAGCTCTCTCGCGGCACGGCCTGCTGTATCCCTCCTCTTCCTCGCACGATCGGCGTCAATTAACGAGCAGAGCCTAATCCCTGCTTTCCGGTGTCTCGAAACCCTGTTCTCATTTACGGAAGTCCCGTCTCCGTTTTTCATCTCACTTGATCTCAGGTTGAACTGAGAGAAACCTCGCTAGTTTCCTCCTCAGCGAAGGACAGCACGGCGTGTCAGGGATCGGGCTCTACTGAGAGCGTGTCTGCGCCAATAGTGCGAACAATACCTCGTTCGTTTGTTCAGTGCTCGGATTTCCAACTTTTGATTTGAGTGCTGGTTGAGTTCTGGTTCAGCTTGAGCCCTGCGAGTACTTTCTCTAATTTTGACTGGGCATCGACTGAGAAGTCTGGACTCGGTTTTCTTCTGTTCCTAGGACGGGAGTGATGAGTTCGGACTCGCATAAGGAAAACAAGAACTTCAACATGGAGATGAATCAGTTTCCGACTGGAGAAAATGAAAATGCCTCCGGGCCAACTTCGCCAAAGGTGAGCAATGCCGTGGCCTCGCAGCTGCAGGAGGAGCAGCAGCTCAAAACCACGGCCCAGAAGGATGACCTTCCGCATCGCGGCGTCTGGAGCTCCAAGCTCGACTTCATCATGTCCACCGTTGGACTTGCTATTGGCCTGGGAAACGTCTGGAGATTCCCTTATTTGTGCTACAAGAATGGAGGCGGTAAGGCTCACTTTCTCCACTTTCTCTTCTGCTTAAATTCAGTACTTTCACTCAACGCGTTTTCAGTAGTTATAACGATTGTTCTATTCATGTTGCATCTTTGATCCTGAGTTTTAGGCTGCATTCTTTCGACGTCGACTAGACTACCTAATTAGTTTACCAATGAAAGTCGCATATATTTTCTGGATTTAATGAACTGGTAGCTCGACAGCTATTAAAATTTATAAAGGCTAACCTTCAGAATTAATGGAGAAATTAGGCATAATTTTGTACCACCGCGATAGAAATTTGTTGACAAGTCGTGCCTAAAAATCTTAACTCGTTGACACAAGCACAAGCAGCTTTCTACGTAGTGGCTTGATCTGAAGGAATATATTCATGCTCATAGAATAGCAAGAAACGCAAGATGAGACAACAGGCTCCCACTTTTATCGAAACTTCTTGGTCTTTAAAAGTTTCGAGTCTTTGAAATAACGAAATTAAAATTAGGCCTTGTGGCTGTCGGAGCGTTGTAATAGAAATTGTCTCTTTTGTTCTCATGTCATCAGTTGCCTGTCACTCCAAACTCGAGACGAGTGCTTGAAAGAAAGTGAAATCGATTCTTCAATCCCTTCATTTCCTCTCACTTCAGCCTGCCACAGAGGACACAGAGAGACCTGTCAGAGAAAGTTAATTCTGCTCTTATGGGCTTAAACAGGAATCAGGGCTTCCAGTATAAAGTGACACTTGTTTGCTTTGTATAATACTTTTTGTGCTCACACTCTCTGTCGGAAGCAGACAAAAAAGTAATAAGTAATTTAAATCGAAATACAATTTAAATCTGCTGCTGCATGTCCTGAAATTTTGCATATTATCACAATTTGTCATTTACTCTCGGCTGAACTAATTAATCCGAGCTGGCTATCACTAGGTATCGTAGTGTAAGGGCAGCGTAGAGATCATAAACTCGCTTAGTCACGAGAGCCAGAGCAATTACAAAACATTTGCCTGAAGGATCAACGGTTGAGTCAGTAAATAACCCTATGCCTGAATTTTGAACAGGTGCCTTTCTCGTACCATATTTGTTGACGGTCATCTTAGGCGGCATACCCATGT
>VNWX01003136.1:0-10733 GCA_009869905.1 Ceratophysella communis | reverse complement strand
CTAATACACTTTATATTCGTATTTTAGCCAAGTAAATGGGCTCTAGAGCCCTAAAAACCGGCTAGTGATATTTGAAAGAGCAGAGGAGCTCTGTTTATCTAAATTCCGCGTAGAAGTCATGCACAATATTATTAGCGTACACCGCCCATTCCACATTCCACAGCTTAGTTTAATTATTCAACTGAATTTCTCAGATCAGATCAGAATAGAAACAAGCATGTCTAGTGATAATTTGTAATTAGATTCATGATTCACACGAAGTGAGACTTCCTAGAAATTACACTTTAGGATAATTAACATTAACCGCTCCGCTTCGTGCTTTAAGAGAGGGGTTGAGAGAGAGCGAAACTCGAGCTTCCCTCCGTCCACACTCCTATTCCACAAAGCCAAACGGCCAATCATTTGCCCACTTTGACTTCAGGCAACTCACCCGCCGTCCCTGGTCCGAATTCGGAAAAAGTTATAGAGAACAAAGTTGTTGGAAATACGATTTAGACGTAAAGTTTCAGTTTTAGTGCCCATCAATGACTTACTAACGCGCGCAGGACACAACTAGTGCGAACGGAATTTCTGGATTTGTATTTCAATGCTTATTTCTATTAGTAAATTCGATTTATATAGAACCAAAAATGGAACTTTGATTCTCTGAAATGTCCTCTTTCCAACGGTATATTGTACTTTAATCTAGGGTCACCGGTTGACCCGAGCGAGTTGCAAACGTTCGGTCGAGTGTTTGCATTGTGTGGCATGGGGCTTTTGTGAGAGCTGCTGAGCCGATCTCACAGTCAACCCTCCTCTTAAGTGTAAGAGTTTCTGTGAATTTTCAAAGTTTGACCCTTTCAATTACCATAATTAGTTCAGCTAAATGTTTCGCAAAGATAAATGCGCTGAGGACCCGCGTCAGCACTTGTTGTAGATCATATTTTGCTCGTATTTGTATTACGTTTCATTTTGAGGCCTTATTATATATCCTTTCAATTCATTAGTAAAATAAATATTTTAGCTTCTGATTCTGATTCTATTGTAAGTAAATAATTGTTATGTGCCATCTAATATCTAAACCACCAGCAAGGAATGTGAAATGGAAAATGGAAATGAGTTTATCTTCTAACCCTAATCCTAAATCTTAACCGCAACTTATAACGAAGCGTTAAGCGTAGCGTTCGTCGTCGGTTTCGTTTCGTCTAGTACTCTTCGAAGCAGCAGTACGGCTGTTGGGTTTTGGGTTCTGTGCAATTTCAATTTCATGTTCCTTGGTAAATGTGTGGTGTATGGCGTATCTGTTGCTCGGATTTCAATTTTTTTTTAAAACCCAAGATCTTATAGACTGCAATTTAGCTTTAAACTTTAAATTGTACAAATGATCTGCCACTCATTTGAATTTTTGATATTATGGCCTAAAGCCATAATTTATGAGTAAGGATTTTTAAGTTCTAAATTGCTGGCTAACTGGTTCAGAATTCAGCACCAAATATACGGTTTAGATAGTGCCTGGCTGCGGATTATGTTTCTTCTTTGCTCTGCTTTTTCATCCGGTAAAGTTGAAGACGCTTTTGACCAAGCTGGTGGTATCGTTACAAAACGCCAGTGTATTTATGTAGTGGTGCTACAACAAACTGAAGCTCCAATCTAACTCGGAGCTTCAATTGTCATTATTGTAGGCAAAGGCAAGATAAGAAGGGTGGCTCTTAAGTTAAATTAAACAGGCTCAAGCTCAATATAAATCCCCTATTTCCCCCCATACCATTGATATAATCAATCTTTTGTAAAAATTCAAGCTAAAATGGCAACAAAAAGTTCGAGCCGAACTAGTAGTTTCTTGTGCATCAAAATACGTTTTTGAAGTTTGGTTGTAAATTTTCTAGCGCCTAGAATTGCCGTTTAATTATCAGTTTGAAATTTAACTAGTGCTTAGAGACGCAATTTTAAACTTATATTTTGAAGAAAATCTGGTAAAAAATCAACATTTTTAGGTACCTGCCTACCAATATTTCAGGCCCTCTCAGACCCAATTGTAGAATCGGCAGTGCTTGTTTTATCTTTTAATTTGAACTAATACTGCGCAGTGCAACTGCTTCACCTTGAAGAGCTGTATGTCAGCGTCGTCTCTGAGTAGCATCTACTGTGATTCCGAAATCCGAACAAGTAACACCGTTTGAAGAAACAAAAACAACAAAAATAAATTGGTCTTAAATACTCTTTAGCTATTTATTTCATTTTGTAAGTTCATTCTACCTAAATGATAACAGGTGGGGTCCGTTATTTACAAGTAAGGATTTAATGAAGTTCAATGTTCAATAAAAAATACAGCTAAGGGTAAATAGTTTGCCAAACTTTTACATTATAGTAGGTACTCTATCAACGGATATCAATATATTTATCTTACTGAAAATGAGTCAAATCGTTGATAATATATTTCTTTCAGACCAAAGTACAAAATTAAAAGCAATATTCGAGAATGCATTTTAAATGTAGATTGGAAAAGAAAAGTTTCAAGTCTAACAAAATAATAGACGCAATAAAGCCTGTTATCAAGAAATCAGAATTACCGACAAGAAAACTGAAGACATATCATGCATTATAGGATGCAACCTTGATCAGCACTGCATTGTGTTAGATAAATCCTAACAATATAAAATACAAGTACAAATTGACAGACAAATAACATTTTTATGAAGAAATTTATAGAATATTAGCTTTGCAATTCAGTTCAAAGGTAAACCACATCTTGGTTTCGAGCTTACGGCCTCCAAAGTTTCAAAACTCCATCTTCACTGTACGTGCAGATCAAGTTTTGATGCGGATGATGGGCAATGCCAATGGCACGTTTCTCATGAACCTGGAAAATTAAGAACATCGAATTTTGTTACGCATAATCAATAAATAGCATGAAGTACGTTTTATGCTTTTTTTAGTATTACATTTAGGGTTCGCTCCAATTTGCCTGACAAGAGTGAGAAGCAGTACAACACCATGTCTTCTCCAACGCAGTATAACCACTCCCCTCGAGGAGACAGAGTGGCGCATACGAAGTCACCGCCGTCTCGCTTACCACTGGTAAACGACTTGACAATCTGTAAGAAAAGTTTGAAAATATTAGCGGCTGGTTACTGACACAATACGAAGTGACCTGTACTTCAATTAACCGCACCTGTCCAGACATATTCATAATAACCGCAGTGTTTGTGCGATTACAAACAATAAAGTGCTCCGGGTTCTTTGGAAGAATCATTATAGAGTTGATCGGAATATCCAATGCGCCACTGCCACCCAAATTGGGTTTGTATGAATGAATGGCTTCGGTCGTTTTCAAACTCCAGATTTTAACTGTACCATCTGATGAACCACTGATAACGCCGTGGTTGTCGGGTGTAAACATTAACATCATTCACAAAAGAAGTGTGTCCTCGGAATTCCTTGATACATTTTCCTGATTTGAGACCATGAATTCTGTAAATAGAAATAGCTAAGGACGTGACGTGATATCGATGCACTTCTTACGATGCTTACTATTGACAGTCTACTTGTAGTCAATCTGGCATGTACAAATGGTGATAAAAACGTCAAGTTGTATGTATTCAAGCTTACCGAACGACCATGTCAAAAGAAGCGCTTAAAACTTGACTGTTATCTCTTGAAAACTGGATGCAAGTAACCCCTTTCGAGTGTGCTCTTTTCGAACCGACGAAGGCATTGACCAGTTCCTAATTTCCACACTTTGATTTTGCCTGCCTGAGATCCGGATGCCAACATTTCGGAATCCCGACTAAATCCCAAGCAGAGAACAGCTTCCTCCATCATCATGAAATTGTCCTATTCGGAAACACAGCACATGGAATCTCAAACTAAAGTAAACAAACTCATGTAAAAACCAAGGCGAAAATAGTGATTGTCTCTACCTGAGCCTGATATTTGAGGTCCTTGCGAATTTTGCCAGTTATAAAGTTCCAAACCTCAATAAACCCATCAATAGAGCCAGATACCAAATATTGTCCATCCAGTGAAAATCGAGCACATTCTACATGAGTCTTTTGTCCGAATTTAATTTGCTTGGCCATTTGAGTAGGAAACTTTTCATCCTCCTGTTTCTTTCATCGAAGCTTTACCACGGAACAAATCAATTGCTGTTCCGGGGGGCAAAAGTCCTTGATGTTGTTGCCATTTCAGAGCTTGAGACATGAGTGCAAGGAGTCTGGAAGGTGGAACTACTGAAACTTCTCCAGATAAGGCTTGAGCAATTATTGCACGACGTTTTTCCTTATTGGCTCCTTCTCCGTATGCTTCGCGTGGGTCAAAGTATGAACGAGACAACAGATTCTCTATGATTATTGAAATACGAAAAAATTAAACCACGCTTAAAATAAAATACTGTGAGCCTACAATCTAGGGACAAAAGACAAACAAATACCTAGATGCATGTAGCGTTCCGGTTCGAGCTGCTTCATCATAATCATAGGGTCAGTTTGTCGAAGAAGCGATCGAGCCGCACCCAGCTCCCTCAACTCGATCAATTCCAGAACAACCTGTCGAATTAGAGTGGACATAATAACTTAACCTATGGAGCCACTTTATATGACAATGTGCAATGCTATCCCATTCGCTCACCTGTTCATAAAGGTCAATAAGCTTCTTGTCTGGTAACTTCAGATTCTGAATTACTTTCAGGACAATGTCCCAATGTCCACTCGTAATGTCACTAGCAAAGCTCTCCACGCTGTCCACCGTGTTGAGAGAGACACCTGACTCATCTTGTAAACACTGAAGAGATCGGAGCAAGTTTGACTCCTTGAGATACTGTTGAATGAGGCGAATGATGCTGAAAACATTAAAAATGAAGTTTCAATACTTTGCTCAGTACTAATGAAAGCAAATCAAAAAGAAGGAGGCAGTGAAAATCAAAATAGAAAAAAGGTTCACTTACTCAATTGACTCAACTTCGATTGACATGACTAATCAGCGTCTGTTTGTCTGAGGTGATCTAGAATCTTCAATTACGGTTGTACCGTTGATCTTGTGTTTTGTAACTTGTTACGGTTAAAGGTAACCTAGCCAGTAAGCTAAATGTCAAAAGTTGAAAGTTTAAGAATAATAATTGTTGAACGTCAAACGTGGCAGCCGAATCTAAAAACACCGACACAAGATTTTGTATAAGCGCGCCGAACCAGTCCAAATCTCCCTCTATTTTCAGATGAGTTTATTTCCTGCTACTCGAATACAGGGTGGTGGTGTTCTGAAAGCTCTAAGGCGTCTCCTGGTTTTTTGAAAACAAATATATGCGAACTATCTGATTTTAATTTATCCATGTTAGATGTTAACCTAAACAACCGAAAAATTCAGCGTTTTCAGGCTGGTTTCGAATTATCATTAGGCATTATTGTTTACATATTACAGGCTTAACATTTTCATCGCTAAGCCCTAACCCAAGCCGACAAAAGTTATGCCAATAATAGCTCAAAATTCCGGTACAATAATTTCGGCTCTGGCACTACATGTACTGTTTACTGAAATCCAGTATTTCTGATTATGTATGTATGTATTAAGAGGGGAACCTGCCAGACTCATTTGAGAGGCAAAATTTTTTTGTGCTGTAATAAAGTCTTTTCTAATCATTCCTACGGGTTCTAAAGTAAAATTTTAGTTGATTTGAGACTTGACTTCGGCTACTAGCTACTATTGGCAAGGCAAGGCTAGCGTTTTGTCTGTTTTATTTCAAGCCAGAAGACGATGAGATTAGCATTAACAGGCAACATGAATAAAAATATGAATATTGAATTGATATAATGAGTGGTTGGGGCCTGGTTTCCACGTCCACCAATCCGGACTCACCACTTGGAAATATCGGAGCTTGTCTCTAAAGAAGCTCTGGAATATTCGATAAAAGAGTACAGTAAAATGCTATCAAGTTTTGAAGAAAACGTGGACTTATAAACCAATGAAGTTGAATTGGATGGAACTGAAAGAAAACCCACTCCTGGGTGAGGCGTTCTATGTATTCATTGCTGAAGAACACCGTTATACAAGGTACTAGTAGGAACACTTGAATTTCAATAAATGTTTAAATTTTGTCAAATTTGCACGAATTATGTGTGATGGAAACAAATTATTTTAGCTAAACTATGCTAAACGTGAAAATTTGAGCATCGATGAGTTTCGATGGCTCATTTCTTTAAAAATTCAAGACTACTGTTATGTTAGCAGGAGGTGCACCCTGTATGCTGTGGAAAGGCGTGGATTTTGAGCGGTCACACGCTCGGTCGGTCGTCGTCGTCCAGAGTTTTGTAGAATCATTGCTCTTTCCCTATCTACCTGTGTGGGATCTTCTTAGCTGAACGGACAGGCAGCACGCACGAGTAGTGTCTACTGAATTGAATTGCAATAAAATTTCTGCGGAGTGACGCCAAAGCATTTTTTGACGAAGCAATATTTTAAGTATTAGGTTATTCGTTATTACTTGACTAATTAAGTTGGTTATTTTAATTTCCGGACCTTATTGAGAAGACAGACCAACCACCAACGAAATTCACAAAAATTGACTGCTGAGTACAACGTTTCAACATTAACTGACAGTAAAAAGTAAAAGTAAGTCACTCTCCAAAAGTATATATTATTATTACGTAATATGGTTCTCAAAATTAAATGTTGATAATATATTATATATATTGTCCTTATAATTTCCTGTTTGAAATTTCAGTCCTAAATACCTGTTATCTTTGGCCGCTGATCTGATCCTAACATAAACCGCTGGACAATTTTCAAATTTCAGATAATAAGCTACTTGTGTGAGCTTGTGCACAGACAGATATGCTTAATTTTGGCAAGGATCTGAAAATGTCAATGTTATTCCATTGATATTGTACATTGTCATTTCGGCATGGGATTTATTGACATGAAATTGTTTAATTTAGTTGCTAATTTCTCTTTCGAATACTGTACATAATGTCAAATTCAGTATTATTTTTGCAGTTTTGACAGTGCTGCGCTGGTAACTGTAACTGCGACTGTATAATTCATTACATCTTAGGGAATCGTGCTAAAAATTGAACGGTGTTGCTATCCTTGTACTGTGCCAGGTACCAGGCCACAACAGTCACTAGAACATAGAAAGGCATATAAAGCATCGGGCATCATCGGGTTGTGTTGTAAATTGTCGATTCATCATTTCGTACGAGTGAGTGATAATGCCCGTGCCCTAAAAACTTCCTGGTTCAGATTTACCTACTTAAAGGTCACCTTGTGCAGGTTTACCAGGTCGTTGTCCTGATTCCTAATTTATTGAGAACACCAGTACCAGGTACCAGGTCGTATCGCACCTGCTATGCTAATTGAGTATTTTCCTGTGTCGTTTCAGTTTTAATCTTCGTCTCCGACTAGCAAGCAACATGGCGGATGAAACAAAACGAGTGGCTTACGCCATTTTGGATTTCCTGAACGAAGAATTCCGAAAGCCCACGACCAGTTCGGACTCTCGGGAAAGTCTGGAAGTTGCTCAGCAATGCTTGGAAACAGCCTTTGGTGTTACTCTCAATGACACTAATCTCAAGTCATCGAAAAGTCTTAGAGAAATCTTTCGTGCCGGGAGTGCATCTGGCTCACCAAATTCAAGACCTTCAATGACCGATATGTTTCCAGATTTCTCTGCTATAGCTCGAGCTGCTGCTGGTGTGAATACGGCTGCGGGAGGACCTCGTGAAAGACGCCCTTTGACGGTAAAACTCGAAATTACAAACACACTAGTACTTTCAACTATTAGTAGTGAGAAATTTCTCCAGGTTAAGAGCTTCATGCTGTTTCTGTGTGTTTTAGGCTGTTGATTTGGATCTGGGACCTGATTACCAGGATGTTGGACCTGTTCCAGCAGAAAATAAGAGATTAGGGGACGAGTTTAAGAATACTGGGAATGAGTATATGAGAGATGCCATGTACGCAGAGGCACTCACAGCTTACAGCAAGTATGGGCAGCAAAAACTATCAGCTAAAGCATACGACATACGACTGGAGCTATTTCGTTACACAATAATTATACTTCAACTTCCAGAGCTATTGACCTTGACCCTGGAAACGCAGTATATTTCTGCAATCGTGCAGCCGCATATTTGAAATTGGAAGATTTTGATAAAGCTTTAAGAGATGTGCAAATTGCTTTGCAACTTCAACCAGGTTATGCCCGAGCGTTTGCTCGTATGGGGTAAGACTAATAAGGAATTTCACGTCAGATTCCATGTTATGGTTTACGCTACAGGATTTAATACGTGTTAATTTTTTAGGGTAATATACTCGAGCATGGGAAAAACCCGAGAGGCTTACTCTTGTTATCTTCAAGCCGTCGAATTGGAACCGGCAAATGAAAGTTACGTGAGCAATCTTCGTCTGGTAACGGAAACCTTAGAGAGTGGCGAAGCAGGCGACGCAGGTCCTGGGGCAGGTTTCTTCTCGGAAGTGTTTCAGAATCCGCAACTAATCTCCATGGCTTCACAGATGCTCCAGGATCCTAATATGCAGTCTATGTCAGTATATAGTACAATTTAGATGGTAAAATAATCATGTTGAAGTTTAGAATTGTAATTTCTACCTTACAATATTTCAGGATGCGTAATATTGTTTCTAACTTGCAAGGAGGCGGTGGTAATCCTGAGGAAAACCCTCAAAGTTTAGATGAGCTGCTACAAATGTAAAATATTAAGATTTTACCGTATTGAATAGGAGGGTAACTTAAAAATTCCATCTTCATATTTTGCAGGGGCAGTGCCATTGCATCGCGAATTCGGTTGCCCGATGGTTCCGACGGTAGCGGCGGTGCAGGGGGTGAAGACCAAGGCCCTGGCTCCACACCGAGAGGTGGTGGAGGTGGATATAATCTCTAAACATGGGCCAAATCAATCGCCTTGATAGACATTTTCATTTTTATTGAAGATCAAGTAGTAGGTTGCTACTGATGCACTGGATTTCCCAACCCACTTGGAACTTGGCAAACCTATTCGATTTGAACACGGAAATCAGTCCCCATTCGAAGATGTACATAATTAGTCTCTAAAGTCTAAATTCACACCCATCCTGTTCGGCTTGTTTCTAGTTGAAATTCCTTAAGTGGATGGCAGATTCTGCCTTTGTCTCTGCATCTCTCTCTCTCTCTCTTCCTGTTGTTCCGCACCTTCTTATTCCGATTTCCTTCCTTTCATTCAATTTTTCTTTCTATCTGCATTAAGGCCTTGTTTATGTAAAAAACAAATTGTGTTGTTCAGCTTCCTAAATCCTTGTTTTCAGTTTCAGTTTGACCCTTCAGACAAATCAATTGAACACGTTGTATACAGGAATTGTTAATCACGGATTAGTATGTTGAAGCATTAATAAAGAATAAGTAAGCTAAGAAATTCATTGATCTGTGTGCCGTAGTCCTAAGCTATAGAGTCGATACCTTAGGTTAACTCCGAAACTAGCACCAACAACCTTATCTCAAACTCACGAGATTAACACCAGTAGTATTTGCTTTATTTTCAAAGAAATGGAGTAAACACAACATCTTAAATACTGGCTTATAATGGTTTCCTGGCTGGGACACCATATACAACTAAACGGCCATACATACCCATTCGCTCTATCCCACCAAACAAACGAGTTGAGTTTTCCATGCTACCTACTACCTACCTAGTCCTAAAATTACCCAAAGAAGCCCAAACCAACTTCGAACTCCAATCCAAAATCCAAATACATACTCAAATGCTATGCCGGTTTTTCTAATATGCCTCCTCCACTGCACTTTCTCCCCACAACGGAGCCCTTTTTCACGTGCGGTCTGCCTTTAAACCAGACCTCGCTGACCACCATGTTGCCACGCCGTGCGTTTCATTTTTATAACAAAGTTTGTGGATGTGGCGTGGCAAGGTTAATGTGACCCAAAATATGGTCGAATTTGAATATATTAAACAGGCCAGCCACCCTGCTAAATAGGTAGGTGACCCATTTTAAACAAAAGGGTTACCGTGGTGAACTTACAGTCAGGTGGCCATGGTTAAGGGATCCCGTTGAAATACCGGTCCGCTCAGTGACCCTGGTGTTAAAATCGCCGGTGATCCCGTTAAAAAAGTCAGTGAGCCCTTAAAAGAGGTCGGTGACCCCGTCATACAGTTCAGTTACTGCCAAAACCATCAGTTTTTAGCAGGGCAGAGATCAGTTTAAAGGGGTCAACAACCTTTTACCGAGGTCAATGACCTGTTCAGCGGGGTCAAAGTCCTATTACATGAATCACGGAGCCGTTTCGCGGTGGATTTGACCATGTGCATGTGCAAGTCATCATCGACCAATTATTAAAATGTACAGCTTGGCAACATGGTGGTCGGTAGGGGAAGTGAGGGCGGTTACTTGCAGACCGCTTGCTTGTTCGCTACTGTCATCTGTTTGTTGAGGTAATTTTCTGAGTCATTCAGTTAAATTCAGAAGAGGAGGGCGGAGGAATTGTAGTTTGCAGTTGGACTGGTGACTGGTGACTGACTGGGCTTAATTAACCACTGAAGAACTAAAGGATAAACACTTTAAGTATACTGCAGTTCCAGCCAGATCGCAGGTAAGCATAAGTTCCGTTTACTTTAGTTTTCACCAAGTCGGCTGCTCTGCTGGCTGATTGACCAGGAAAGCGTCCTGTGAAGCTAGCGTTATCGCTGGGAGCGTTACCGTAATAAGTTACCGGAAATCTTTTCGGAATCCAGGTAGAGCTATGAAAATTTGGTCAAAAATCCGCC
>VNWX01003135.1:0-10733 GCA_009869905.1 Ceratophysella communis | reverse complement strand
TCGGTAAACGCTTTAAAAAAGTTCATATCGTGCCGAGAAAGGACACTTTTAGAGTGGGGAAAAGTGTATAGGGAGATGAAGATGAAGCCACTTGGAGCTCCAACAGCCCTTGCACTCCGGATAAGTTCCTTTTTTCCTGTAATTTATGGATAGTATTTGGAGAGATGACGGTTTTAATAGCATGCCTTTGTCTATTTTCAGGGAACGTTGCCATAAATAAGTGGAAGGAAAGGAGGTATTAACCGGGGCGTACTTCAACACACAGCGGAAATATAACTCTATAGATAAAGTCCCCACTGTAGCCGTAGAGCGGGAATCCTATTGAAATTTGAATAGGCATTAGGTGTCGTTTTAGAGACGCAAATAGACATATTCTGCCTCGATATGTCACAAGAACCGTTAACGTAATTCAAAACATCTTGAAATTTAACTAAATATTTAATACGATACATCACTGAAGAAAGTCGTCGTCTGAACTGAAGTCGTGCAAACAAACACAAGAATTCTAGACGTGTTGAATAGAGCACTTTAGAAATTAATAGTGGTAAAGGAGATGCTAAGGGCTGAAGGTGTGAGCTGAAGTGGAAGAGACGGCTCCACTTCCGTCATTAGATTGTAAACTAATACTTAGGTCTACCTCAGACTTCCTCTGGTCGAATTAATCAAACATCATACTGCCTTGACTTTCGTAAGCGCACATAGGCAGACGGTAGTTCTGCTCCGCACGTTTCAGGTTCTAAGTTTGCCTGGTATTAGAGAGTCAGAGACACAAGAGCTCGATAAGTAGCTCAAGTAAACCAAAATCAGCCTGAAGTCACCACATTAAAGCAGAACGAGCGAAAGTAAACAATAGGTGAAAGCCAAGGGGGATATATTCTGGTCTCTGGTTTGAGGAGAAAATTAGTAATGCTAGTCCTTTGGTCACGTCAAAGCAGTACCTTGCTAAAGGTGAAAGGTAGGTCACGTGTAGTGTAGCACAAATATTGGTGTCTGCTTCCTTTATAGACAGGCCCGCGTCGTAGTTGTTTATCAATTTATCAAGTAAATAATTGCTCGAAATATCTCGAATAAATCTTGTTATATTGCTCCAGCCTCAAGATAATTTTACTACATGGATTCCCGCTATTACGTAATAAGTTACGAATGCCCATTAGGTGTCCGTAACCTGCACAGAGGTAAAAGTGTAATGCTAATTCAGCTCACAACAAATTAGGATTATCGATTTTCGTGCCATTCGTTTTGTATTTATAATTTTAACGGTATTTAGAATTAAGCTAAATACACTGAAGCAGCAATAGTGCTACGCAACTAAGATAATATTGCCTAGTTAACGCGAATAATTGACTATTTATAGAGAAAATTAATAGGGCAGTTATGAACAACCTAAGTCCTGTAGGCCAACTATAGTCTCATTACATCTGGCAGGGGAAAATTAGGCAGGTACCCATCATGTACTCGAAGTCAATAACAGTAGTCCTAAGTGTTGTAGTGAACACGTGTATATGAAAGTGAAAGCATGCAAAAGGCGGATTTTCCGTGGACTGTAGCAATTAGCAAAAGCTTGATTAGACGGATAAGGCATTTCTAATTAGGTTAGTAGACTCTCAAAATTCACTCTTAATTATTTACACTTAGACAGATTTGCGTAAAGCCAAAAGCATAGCCGCAAATCTATTCGTTTTCTGGTGAAAGTCATTAGTACTAAATTTTGTGGTACAAGGGGAAAGTAAAACGCATAAGCAAAAGCATAGTGAAAATGCCAAAAGGTGAAATATCCCAGAAAAACAAGCAAACCTGTTCAAGAAGTCGAGTTTTCCGATTCCTTGACTGTTCGTCAATTCGCTCGACACACTCTCTCAAGTCATCCATTTCTTCCTTCACATGATGAACCATGTCAATATCACTTCTCATGGACATCATGTCACGTTTCACGTCCGTCACCTTAAGCATTAAGAAGAGGAAAGAGAACCAAGCCCCGAGCTGATTAGTAAGTTTTATAGCATAGTAAAAGCATTATAACTAGAATAGGCTTGGAAGATTAAACAATCAGACACCAAAAAGACCCTTTGTTCCACGGATTTACTTCCGACAGTTCAAAACGAGCCCCAAGGCTCATGATCGTAACTCGAGATTAGTAGATAACACGGATGCTTACGGGAAATAGGCAGCATTAAAGAAAAGAGAAAGCGGAGAAAGTGCATCAGATCGCCCAGCGCAGCCTGAAAATTCTCCAAATTTTGCATACAGCCCTTAAATCATCAACTATTGAAATTTGTAGCATTAAAATGCTAATTTCCTCTAATAATTAAAATAATATATAGGATTAGTTGACATCATTAATATTACTTAAAGCTTGACGAATAGAGTTAAGCTTGATGCATCACGATGACTCTAAAATATTACTGTAGAAAGCGGACGACATAATTAACTATCAACGCTAGAAAATAATTGATGATACCCTCAGAATAGATAACCAAACTATGCCCCGCTCGTCACCACTGATGCGGAAAATTTTCTTAATGACGTCGAGCCTCATGCTGGGCATGGAAATTCAAAATGCGTGGTTTGTCTATGTTCACGCTGGAAACCCGTGGTTTGTCTTAAATTGAATTTCCACATAAGCGGATCTGAATTTTACGTGCGTTCCTCAACAGCATCCCCCTGAAATTCGAAGTTTCCTCTAGTCTCCTGTCTGATGAAATGATGAGAGGGAAATGACAGCGGAGGTGACAGTTGGAAACTTTTTTTTCCGTATCTCTCCTCAAGTTTCCAGTGAAATGAAGCGACGAAATTATAGACTGCATTAATTTCTGGAGTTTCGAGTATCAAGAGAAGTTCAAAGTCAGACAGAAGCGGAGATGGAAGATGTCACAGTTATAATATAACACGGAACGAACGTATTCAGAGGGTCTACAGAATAGAAGGATGTGTATAAATACGATGCTGGGACAGAGGTACAAAAGATGACTGGGATTTGTATAATATTTCGTATTCATAGACATGCATAAGCAGAGCATAGGCTCAATAGCCTGCTTTCACCATTAGTGAAAGTCTATAGGGCTCAAACCTGTGAATGATAAAATATAGGCACAAAATAGGTGTTAAAGTTCTATAGCGCTTGCAATCTCGTAATAACATTTTTTTAAATTCACCTTGATAATTAATATTTACTAATTTTCAAGTTTGAATCGAAGTAGCCTGCGATCGTAGGAATCCGCACTAGCAGTCAGCTTGTATTGCATTTCAAAATCATTGCTAACGTTCTAATATCAGCATACAAACCGTAACATATGCATTCGTTATGTAGATCTTTTATTTCAAAGCTTCCTTAGGTCTTGCTTTCAATTTCATTCTCACTTTCTGTGCAGTCGGCTCAGTTGGAATGAGAAATGACAATGACATTTTTGTTTACGAAACACCTGTATTTGTTTGCTTCTTCTATTTCGACACTCTAATATCCCATCTCTACTGACAACCCAACTCCACCTGAGATCTTTGACTGATTAAAAATTCTAGCTTTGAAGATTACGGTCGTTATCTTCTGAATCGGTTACTTCAAAAAATTCTTATTGTTTGTGCGAAGATTTCTAAGACAAGAGAAGTTGAATGCGCGCATCTCCAGAATACGACGTACATGACTGAGCTAGCTAGTTCAAACCATGTACTACCTTTACACAGCTTTTTGCTACTTGCCATTACTTTCTTCGAAGTTTGAAGTCACTCTGGAAAAGGCTGTTAAAGCACAACGCCTGGCCTATACATGACCGTGTATCACGTGGAATAGACGGTTTTGCACATATACAGAATGCCGAATGCAATGCAATGGAATAAAAGTAGGTTGACTAAGGCTATGACGTAAGAGAGCTTTGAGCTCGTTCGAAAATTTTGAAATCGCTCCGTGAAACGTGAACTGACTCTAAATTAGCGAAAATTCCACATGCAGACTCCAGAGTTCTCAATTTATCTCTTAAACCAAGCTCAGGAAACGACCATTTAAAAATGGGCAAACTCAAGTTTTGATCAGATTTGGGTACACATGGTGAATAGCGAACTACATGTATGCCTACCTACCATGCATAGTCGGAATCTGGGAATAGTCTGTCTCGTGCCTACTATGAAGCGAAGCTACTGCAGAGGATTCCAGCCATAAGCCTGTGGGGGAAAGTCCTCATGTCATGAAATCAAAGTGACGCTCCGAAAGTACGAAGCAAAATGCTAAACAAGCTCTCAAGAATACTGTTTGGAAAGGAGTCTCAACGACTTCTTGAGGTACGTCATCGTCTTAAGTCCTACCATCTATTCCAACACTCTTCTGTTGAATGTGCAGGGTGCGTCAGGGCTAAATTTTAAAAAATCGTTCAAAAATTGTAATTCGCGTGCAGTTGCCACGGCCGAAGATACCAGGGTGAAAGCAAAAACCAATGAAAATGAGCTATACGTTGCAAATAACACCGATCATCATAGAATTCCGCCGGAAAACCCAAAAATTAAAAAATTGCTTCTAACCCGACCCACCCTGTCTATGTAAAACTAAGAAACTATCAACTTTTTTTGAGTCGCTATGTTTGTTTTTATATTCCCTCTCCATTTTGAGCATAGGGAAAGAAGAGTGGCACTTTCTTCATCCGCGCGTTGTAAAGTAGCTACTTACATGAAGAAATTCCTTCGTTTCGAAGATGGCGGACAAACATGGTAATGTTATCTTTTATGTTGTGCTTTATGCCTTTTCCTCGCTCTCCTACCCTCAATTGGTTTACTTTACTTTTTACCGACTCAAACCAAAAAAACAACTATAGAACTGAAGAGACAAACGAAACCTGAAACATTTCACACTTTTCCAAGTCTCCCGCATAACAATAACAACAAACAACTCATTCACAGCCGAGAAGAAAGCGTATAATTTCTAAATGGCTGCTGTTGTTGTTGAGTTGTCGTAATTTGAAAAGGTAAAGGTATGGGTTCAGTTTCTATGCTAAGAGAAAGCATCTGCGAAAATCGATACAAAGTAGAATTGCTGGGTAATTCGTTAAAGCGAATTAAAAAGGCTGCTTGGGAATTGCATAGTAAAAACAAATATGCTTGCGGATGCTCGATATATGCCCAGAGATAATGTTCGTTAATGCGTTAAATTTTCTAATTTTTAAAACGTTTAAAAAAGCCGGTATTTCGGAATCCCAACGAGCACACTGCGTCAGGTCACTACAGAAGCGTACACTATGCCTGTTGTCGTAGTATTAGTGTAGGAAGGAAGCCAAGTGATTCAGATTCCATATCGATTTGTGCTTTTCTCTGGCTTTCTCCACTTCCACTTCAGTTGAGGATAAACCTTTCAAAAGTGAGCTAAAAAGGGCCTCGACGCGTCTCTACCATGCACCTGCAATGGCACTGTACCATCTAGATAATCCAACTACTACGGCTCGGGCACTCAACCCATGTGGAGTGCCTTGCCTATTAGCTCCAAATGGGCTAGACGGATTTCTTCGTGAACAAACAGTAGTAGCGTCTCAGAGCTCTAGTTTCCAAAGTCTGGCCTTCCGCTTCCTACTCCAATATACATGTCAACTTCAACCGAGAAGAAAACAATAAAAGTAATAGCTCCTACGCTGTACGTGTTTCGAGTAGGGCAGTAGATTTGTGGGCTTTGGTAAACAATTTAGATAATACATTTAATTTAGACATTGGCTTCACATTTATCTTGATTGCCTACTAATCTAAGTCACAATCACGCTGGGTGTAATCTATTCTAGTACCTACTAGAGATCACCTGATTTTAAGTGTTTTCCTGCAGAGTATTATGCTTTTATCGTAACTCTGCCGCTTCGGATGTGATCTGTTTTATATCTGCTTTTACAGAGCTGTGAGAGAAAATGCGAGCTTTCCAATCTGGTTATCCGATTTCGGATTTCTTTTCTGAACTGGCACTGTAGAGATGGAATCCTTTGGTACGAAACAAATACGCGACACGAAAGAGATAAAAATCTGGACGACTTCTAGGCACTTAATATGACTACAGAACGAAAAGCCAAGTGAGATACTCGAAACAAAAACTTAACGGTTGACTGACAAAAGGTGTTAAAACACTCGAGTGCTCTAGAATACTACTGATAGCATTAGTTTTTGGTGTCAATTTACAAAGGAAGCGTTACGATTTTAAGACATTCCGCACGGGGTAAAAACAGTTCTTAAAACTGACATAAAATGTTAAATTCATTCAAAATTCGCAGCATTTATTTGCGGTTGTAGACAGAACATTGCTGTTTTAAAATTTTGATTAGAACACCATAATGTGTCATTATATAATGCATTATAATTTTAAGTAAAGCCATTGCCATATCGTCTAACTGATACGAATTTCGTTGAGTTTTTAAAATAATGCTTGAGCAAACGCAGTTCGAAATGATTGGAAAGTTTAAAAAAAAACTTGCTATTTTGAAGCTAAATTCGCGGAAACGTCGAAATTTTAAGCTGATTTTCCTGGTATATTTTGTCGCGACTCCTACACTCTTCCTAGTCATCACATTGCCCATAAACGAGAAAATTAGAAACGAGGGCAAAGGTAGCATTACATAAAATTAAACCCGTAGATTTTATGACTCTCTCTCTCCGCTTCCCTGTCATCCCGTCTCACTCTCCTTTATGGACCCAAGTACCAGTGTCACCGAAAATACCAAAACTTTTGCTCACCCCACAAAACTTGTCCCTTAGCTTTCACGTATCTCAATACTCAACTACATAAGCTAACTCCGCTACTTCTGTGTACTGTACGTACGCAAAAGTGGAGCGAGAGAAGAGACAACAGTACACACAATAGTAGGACACGGCGGGAGAAAGTAGGAGAAAGTCTCCACAGAGTAATATATGAACTTACGTCAGAGCCTATTACAACGCTTTAAGTGCATACTAGCAGGGCCCAGCCAGCTACTTTGCCCTGCTACTCCATAGGCTCTTGCCAAAGACAATTTTTATAGTGAACGTGTATTATGGCACCGAGCCATCAACGACTCCATTTTCCCATTTACTACAACGGAGCAAGGTGTGTTCCCCAGTCGAAACTTCAATATTCTATCATGGACGATATTGCATAAATTTAAGGGCGAAGAATAGCGTTAGCGGGCAATTACGCACGGAATAAGGGACATAAACACTCGCACATGCCGACGCCTGGCCTTATGAGTCGAAGGCCAAACTTTCAATGCCTAAAATCAGTGAAAACACCCTTTGTAACGCAACAAAAATTAAATTAATTCGCAGGCTTGAAACAAAATTCCGAGTAAAATAGCGCAGAAAATTCAAGTGAAATGCGTTAAAAGAAGCTAAGCACTTCCCACCCACGCTCAACCACAGTTCCCTACCTACACTTCCATCAGGATGTATAATATGGACCTTTTTACTACCATCCCATCAGTTTAAACGGAGTTTCTCAAAATCGATATTACCGGGATTCAACAGCTTTAAAAAGTGTCATTTACCATTAGGCGGTTGACGACGCCACACAGGTTGTCCCTGCACTAACGACATGTCTCCAAAAAAGTGTGAAATAATCCAATAAACTCTCACTGTCTCCCAACAGAGTTGAAATTCCTGATTCTTCTCCGCTCGCAAGGAGAGACGCGAGCAGCGGAGAGAAAATATATGTATATACTTTACAGAAAAGTTTAAATGGCGGATAGATCTGCCTCCATCATTAATCATTTGTCATGCCGGCGAGGAGGCTGGAGAAGATGCACATACAAGCGGGATTCCGTCTGCCGAGTAAGACGCATTGAGTTGGGAGACAGGGCCGACGACAGCGGCTTTCATCATCCCCGCCCGCCTCTCCACGAAAAAAGATAAATATGCGTAAAGAGAGACATGATGATGAGATTTTTTCTTCGGTGGAAGTAAATCCGTGTGTACAGTGTCTTTCTTAGGAGATGGTGGGTACTTGGTTCGACGTTAGTTGTACTGGTATTTCACAGAAAATGCAATATAAACAATTTTAGAAACGGAAAGCAAAATTTTCTGGTGAAACGGCGCAGAGCAGTGGTGAGGGTGCAACTGACATCGAACCAAGACCCTTTAAAAGGACTAAGTTATCACTGTTGAGAGTGTCACCTCGCCCTGACAGGACTCGACGGATTTGGTCAGTTCCTGCAACTGAGTCCGGATTTCAGAGAGAGCCATGGCTGTGTCCAGTGACTTCTCCTCATGAACTTGGAGCTCGTCCAGACGCCCGCCCATGCTCATCGTCATCACGGCCAACTGCTGCTGGTACCTAGTAGTCGTCCCATGCATAGAAAACCCAAAACTTATGAGTTATGAATAATTGGTTGAAGCTTCAGAAAATAGGACTGAGGACAGATGTGAGAGAGAAATATATAGACATACCCGGAACTGGGCACAGGGGAGGGTGTATCCCGTGGCCAGGACCTAAAGAGAGATTTATTAATCAGGCGATTTTCTCGTATTATATTATTCCTCACGCTCCTAGCAACATTGGACTCTATCGTCTGCCACCCGCTGAGGGGTGCCATAACGGAAATTTCGTAAATAACCTACATTCAATAAATTCCAGAATTAAAACCCTCCATTCAACACACACTTACCCATAGTCAACGATCCGGCCGCTACTCCTGCAATGTAATAAAAAACACGAAACTTAAGGGTTATGCATGTAAATGTAAATGTTACGTGTAATTGGAAGGGGGTGAAATTAATACAACGTCCGTGTCTCGTGTGGAGAGTGAATTGCTCAGGATAATAGAAGTAATTTATGATTTTACACACGAAAGCAGAGTATTGTACTTTTTAGTGACTAAATAGCAAGAAAACCTAATCTATCATAATAACTGGAGAAAGCTCGTATAAGACCCACGACCTGTCTACTATCGTTATAGAGGCATCCGTCCTTGTATTTGTTCTAGCCCAATTTACAACATGCACGAATTCCCAAAGTTCAACTGCACACTTCCTGCCCTGGCACCAAATAGGCTTTATTACCTTTCAGTCGTTTGCCTACATAATACATATAACGCGCGAGAAGGTGCTACGAGGGATTTGGAGAAAGCGGGTGACATGGTCGTTCCGAGAGATTATATAGGTCCTGTCGCTTATTATTACAATGTAGCAGAGCCTGGTAGCCCTTTATCAACACTCTCCTTGGGTTTGTGGTCTTTGGGGAGAAATTCCGTAGCAGGAAAATGAATTATGACCAGAAACCAGCTGAACTTCTCCCATTTCCATTCAACTGATGAAGTCTGGGTCGGAGGAGAGAATTCCGGGTTCCAGAAAATTATTTGATTGGGAGCGATGCAAAACTATGTAGGAGGTTTCGGTAGACCCTGCAGGATTACTGTTACAAGAGTCTAGATATTATTGCTATTTAAGGATGTCCAGTCAAAATTTAAAATCACTAAACAAGGGCTTGTATTCCGCGAAATTCGGCTAATTCGAATTCTCAATGATGAAATATCGAGAAAATTGTCCCTTTCTCCGGGAGAAAGCACCCACCTATCGAACGAGCATTGACGATTAACGATCCCAAAAAAGCCTAATCTAAGCCCTTAAACGCATTTGTTAGAACATCAAACTCAAGCTAATGTCCATCCCATACTCCGATAAATCCCTTTTTTCTAAATCCATAGAAAGAGAAAGTAACTTTCACTTAAACTACATTTCCCATTTCCTGTAAGTATAAAATTAGCACTCGAGGGCTCTTCGGCGAAGCGTATTAAGAAAATTCCAACGACGAAAAAGATTGAAGAGTAGCCCATAGCGAAGGGGCAGTGACATAAAAATGAATGACCCAAAGCATTGAACATTGCATGATGGGAAGACTATCCACGAGAGCGACTCTCTACTTCTTATATGAAATGGTCCAAATAGTCTTTCACTCGCTCCGTGATTCATGCGGGTAAATCATGTGCAAGAGGAACAAGTCCATCTCCTCCACTCATCCGTAGTAAATAAACTTGGATGGATTCGAGTCAACCGGGAAAATGTCCAGTCGGACGAGTCTATACCAGAAAGCATTAGCCACCGGTCCTTCTAACATCTGTAGCAACCAAACCGTAACCTTATTATCTCTCCCAGGGATTCGGCTCGGAAAATATAGAATTCGTACACTAGCCACGTTTTCAAGGCTCTTACTAAAGGTTCTAGGTCATTTGGGTCGCAGTTGAGCTCAAATGTATAAATGCTTGTCTGAAAATCCACGCTAAAATTTTTGAACCGCGTCCTGTCAAACTTTTAGAATTTTTAAACCTTAAAATTTGAAAAATCTCAAGAATTTCGTAATTTTTCAAGATTAGCCCGTCACGACCTGCGTCATTTTGGCCAGGAGCACACCCTTGTCACGTCTAAAGAAAGCCAGTGCCAGTGCCAGGAGAGCCTAACATATAATGTGCGCTAAGTACTCCTTGTTCTGTCCTGATTTGTCCATGACAGAGTCAAGTCAGGTTTTGAGGAAATAAAATTTTCACGTGAGAAAAATTTATTAAGTACAACTGATTCTAAATTCGAGTCAGCCCAGCCAGCTGAAAAGGAATCCCGTTTTAATTGTCTGCAATACCAAATTGTCTCCCGTGATTCGAGTTCAGAGTCCAGAACGAATCTCTGCAATTATAATTACTTGCACTAGTACTATACTATAGACCAGTAGTAATTAATTACTAGGAAGATACTACGTAGACGAGACGGTAAACCCTGAAAGAGATTCCTGTGGCCTCATTTACAATAGAACAGAGTAGGGGTGC
>VNWX01003134.1:0-10734 GCA_009869905.1 Ceratophysella communis | reverse complement strand
TTTGAGCTATCAAGCTCCTTCGTACCATTACCCACTGTCGAGTTATAGGGACACAAACGGACGGACAGACGGACAGACACACACTCCAAATTATATAAGAGATTTTCTGCATGTATTAAAAATTAGATTAACTAAGCAACTTAGTTTAGCGTTTAATTGGGTCTATAATTAAAATTGAAAATATGAACTAATTTTGCAACGTGGTAGATTTTTTAAACGTTTTTCGAATGTCTTGTCAATAAAAGTTCGAAATCGGAGGGTAAGTAAAAAAGTTTAATACAGGTTAAGATAGGTTACATAGGATTGTATGCATAGACGTATGTAGTATGCATATAGACACAGAATCAGTCAAATGCGTAACGAGTTTGCAGTAAGGAAACATAATTAACTATTATTTGGCATTGGCAATTAGCATTGATATGTTCAAAGATCTTATCTGACCGCATTTCATGTTCGAAATATTTCGTGTTCTTTATAAAATATTGGAGAGTCCAATTAAACCATGATTTAAGTCTGATATAAATACTTAAACTCAAACCAAAGTTAAAGCTCAATAGACCAATACGTATACAGCTCCATTCTTAAAATCTCTTATCAGTAATCCAATTATAAAGTATTACTCAAATACAAATACAAATCCTTAATATTTAATCACATTACAAATACAATACACATACACACACTCCTTATCTCATCAACAATTAAAATTCGTGTTCTGGTGCGCTTCTTACACTACTGATAGGACCACCACTTGGGACGCTGCTGCAGACGAGCAAGATACTCCGATGTCCACCTCTTACAGAAATGCTGGACCAGCTGCCATCTCGCCAGATGTCCAAGCTAGATATGGGACAGGTCGGGTTCAGGGATAGCTGTAAGAGGACCGCCAATCAGGAAGTGTCCCGGGGTCAGAGTAGTGAAATCCTCAGGATCCACAGTGAGTGGGCAAATGGGACAGGAGTTCAGGCAGGCTTCTACTTGGCACAGTACAGTAGTAAATTCCTCCCAATCCAGGACAGAATTTTCGATGCCACGCCGAAGGTGGTGCTTGACTGACTTCACGCCCGCTTCCCATGGGCCGCCTTGGTGCGGTGCAGATGGTGGGTTGAAGTACCAGTCAATCCCCTCGGCTGTGGTAAAACGAGAAAGAGACGAATTAAATTCAGAAGACTTAAGCTTGGCTAAGGCTTGTTTAAGTTCACGGTTGGCACCGACAAAGTTAGTGCCACAATCACTATACAAATCTCGACATTTCCCGACGAAACGCTGGAGAGCGGCGATGAATGCACTGGAAGTCAGGTCACTGACAGGTTCCAAGTGAATGGCTCGAGTCGTAATACAGATGAAAAGAGATATGTAGGCTGAAAAGTTCTTATGACCACGACCCTTTAGTACTCGTAGCTGGAAAGGGCTAGCATAGTCCACGCCAGTGCACAGGAACAGACGATCGACTGATAGGCGTGCGGCAGGCAAATTACCCATAATTTGCTGGCAAACTTCTCCTCGATATCTGACACAGGTAACACACTTACGAATATGCTGGCGCTCGGCATCACGAGCACAAAGGACCCAGAATCGTCTTTGTAATGAATGAGGCTTGCAGGAGCTGAGACCCTGCGTGTAAAAGTCTAATGTGGTCATACCCAATGATAAGCGACGTCAAATAATGTTTTTTAGTATGATGGCTGGATACTTCTGATCCTCAGCAACCCTGGCCTTCTGAATCCGGCCAACAACACGCAGCAGGCCAGATTTGTCGAGAAATGGGTTGAGACAAGCGAGACGACTCCGTGTAGGCACGTTAAGCCCGGCTCGAATGCACTTGATCTCGGGACCAAATTCCTTTTCTTGAACTCGAATAACCCACACGTTGAGTGCGGCGTTGAGCTCGTTCACAGTTAATGGGCCCAGTTTCCGGTCACCTTGCTTCACGCGTAGGTTGCGAGTAAAAGGTAGACACCAGGCCGTCACTTGCTGCAAATGCGAAAGCCTTAAATAGCGTGACAGCAACGAATCTTCTGGGTTGATTGTGAGTGTAACAATGTAGCAATCTCAAATTTCTCCGCTGAGAGCACAGTTTCCATGTCTGCGTCAGGTAGGGGTGGAAATCGTACTTCAGGAAGCGAAAGCCAGTCCGGTCCATGCCACCACAGGGGATTATCTTGAAGCTCAGATGGCATGATCCTGCGTGATGCACAGTCAGCGGGATTTTCTTCTCCACGGACGCGATGCCAATGGTCAGCGCTCACGATGTTTTGAATTTCCGAAACACGATTGGCCTCAAATGTCTTCCAGCGGACTGACGAAGACGCCAGCCAATGTAGAACTACAGTCGAATCAGACCAACAGTGAATAGCCGGAATAGATTTATTCAAGCACTTTACCACAATTGACACGAGTCTGGCCAACAGGAGCGCGCCGCACAGCTCCAGTCGGGCCAAGGTAATCCGCTTCAGTGGGGACACCTTCGTCTTTGCAGCCATCAGGCTGATCTTTACGTCTTCCGAAGTCTGACACCGTAAGTACAAGACTCCAGCATAGGCACGTTCTGAAGCATCCCAAAACCCGTGTAGCTCAAGCGTAGGATGACCAGCTGACACGATGCATCTGGGAATAGAGATGCCTTGGATCATTGGAAGCTCATTCCGATATGACAACCACCTCTCGACCACATCTTTGGGTAGCGCGTCATCCCAGTCGATGTCAGCTCTCCAGAGCAGCTGGAACATGATTTTTGCTTTGACGGTGACTGGAGCCAGCCAGCCTTGAGGATCAAAGACCTTGGACATCTCAGATAGAATGAGCCGCTTCGTAGTCTTCTTTTAGCTGGAGGAAGAGAACCTCAGAATGTAAATAGATCACTGGCGGGATGCCAGCAAAGTCGAACCTTTATATCTGCCCATGCTGGCTCATGCTATCGTGCATTAGGAACACATTTTAAAGGTATTTATTTCTACCCGCGCTATCTTGTATTAGGGACACATTTTACAGGTAATTATGTCTGCCCATGCGTGTATGTATTAGGGACGCATTTTAGACCAGAAGGTCTAATGGGATGCCCCTGCCTGTCTGTCCGTCTGTTCAAATTGATAGATGTGCAAGCATCGTAACTCACAACCGCCGTAGAACTATGTAGAAGGCCTATATGTAAAAAATTTAACATTTTTGCGAAGCATAATTTAAAAGTAAAATTTATGAACGAACTCCGTGAAAGCGCATTCACAAAACATTATTCAGAAACGCTAAAAAAATAAAAATCAACTATAAGTATCACATAAAGCATAAACTGTATTTAAATCCAATCAAATAAATCAAAAATGTGTGCGCGATGAAAAATGTTTGAAGCGCAAATTTTTTGATTTTTTTAACAATACAACCGTAGCAATATGTATTGTATGTAAACCCGTTGGAAATACTCAAACACTAAATTCTACATGTAAAGCCGCTTCTAATTCCAATTTATTTCAAGATGTAAATGTGCTAGAATGCAATACTTAAGTAAATAAATCCAATGCTTTTGTAAATACAATATCCAAGTAAACACAATAATATAGTATAAATACAATACTCCTGTAAATAAAATACTCTAGGTAATGCAATGCTCTTATACATGCAATGCTCTAGTAAATGCTAACAACCTTCTGGTCCCAAGTTGCCGTAAGGCAGGTTTTTAAGTTATTTTGTCTGCATATGTTATCGTGTATGAGGGACACATTTTAAAGGTATTCATAACTGCCCCTGCTAACGTGCATCAGGGACACGAGGAGAGGAATGAATAAAAGTGTATCAAATTCGCAATTCTGAGTAAATAAGTTGGTATAAATCCATTTCGGTTTAATTTGTGAATATAAATGCATCGTAATTAAACAGTGTAATGTACTGATTATTCGTTGTTATAATCGATCATTACGCGCACGGTTGTTGTACGCGTAGGATGTTGCACCTCTTGTCTTGGCATTATTGGACGGTGATCGAGGCCCTATTAGCTGTGTCCTGCTCTTAGAAAATGGAAGAATGACGACTGTGTTTCAATTTACAGTGCCGAATTGGTTATTTTTCCAAATTGAAGTACTTGTAACAAAACCGTATGTGAGAGATCAGAGTAGCAAGATGTAATGCTAAGTTAGCTTTCTAAGATGTAACGTGAGGAGTGAGAGATATTCCCCAGTTGTTCTCTCCTCAAAGCCCTGAATCTGTCTCTCTCCGAATTGGCGAAAGAGGCCTAAATATCAATATAAAATAACCTGAAAAAAAACTGAGCGGAGCGGGTGGACTAGATTTTGTCCCGCTGAAGACGTGTCGGGCATTGCCCTGATCTGCGATTGCGATTGGCCGAGGCTGGCCTAAATCTGGACACTTGAATTATTGCTGGCGCCAGCTAAGTGCGTCTGAGTGCGTGGTCTCCCTTTTCGCTACATCAGGTTCTACGCAATTCCTGGAAGCTGGAATAAGTATCTCAAGTCGTTATCTCTTACTTCCGCGATTGCTTTCTCCTTGGCACAAGAAAGTCACCTGGAACTTGGACATCTCGCTTTCGCTATGTGATTTATTTTCGGCTCCCTTTCTGACAAGTTTAGACATAACAATAAATTCTACGCGTATTCGCTTCTAGACTAGAATTACTTAAGCGACATGCAGCAATTACTCTACTAGTAGTATCTTGCAAATTATATAGACAAGGCTTCAGCATAAGCTGTGACCTCTTATTTTATGAGCCCTGTTAGAATTAAGCTAACTTCAATCCCAATTTAAAAAGTTACAGGTAACTAAGTCCAGCAACAACGCCATAAGCTCTCGGCCATCTTTACGTTCTTTGCTAAATGCTCAGCTGCTCAGAAGGGGTACATCCTAAAAGCGTCCACAGAATTGTCCTGTCCGCTTTTGCCGCAGAATGCGAATGGTGCGGCAGCATGCACGATGTCAATGACCCTAAAAATTGGAACAAATTACTTGTTTTTCCGCCGCGGTAAGTCGTCATCGGCGAGTTTTTATATACTTACCCAAACAAGTGACTTCTGCTATGAAGTCGTCAGCGAACCCTACTTTGAAAATAATTAGGGATGAATTTGGTTAAACCTGGACGTCTACCAGGAAGGTTGTATTTTGAAGGCAGGTTTTGTGCCTCCAAATCACTATTGTTTTATCAACTTGACCCTAGAAAATGGTCCTGTCGCACTCAAATAGAATAGTCATAGTATAATTTAGACCTCTCACATCTTGCGGCCTATTGTCTTTAAATATTCAAATATCCGTAGTTAAATAGCAAAGCCTGTATATTTATCGTGACCTGTGCTCTCAATCCGAGAACTTTGACCACCATGAGCCAAGCAATCCGCGATACACCAAGCCCGTTCTGCAGCACCCTTTTCAGCAAAAAGGGGATGACTCGCCATATTAACAGCAAGCACAAGGCCCCAGCCGGAAGTGCAGCTCCCGAACCACCCTACCCTGATCTCGCCAATTCGCCGCCTGCAACCACGAGCTTGCTAGCCGAAATCCAGGAGCTTCGAAAGTTGTCAAAGATTGTTCGCCATATTCCGCATTCTGTGCAAATTCAGATCGCACTTGAGCTAACGAAGGTGCTGGAGGAATGCGCCACCTTGAACTCAACTTCGTGGGCACGGCTACTCACATTTTCCCACAAAGTCCTGCAATCCAACGACGCCAATACGTCTCGCAAGAAGCCCTCCCTGGTCTCCACACTACGTAAGAATTCGGCGGTTTGGCAAAATCGCGACGAGAACGCGGAAAACTACTATCCTGCACCCAAGAAAAATAGAAGCTCAAAACCGACGTCAGAGCCCGACCCCAAAGCGAGGATTTCCAGATTAGTTGAACAGAAGGTGTTCGAAGGCGACGTCTCGGGCGCTATCAAGTCTCCTGTCATCCTCTGACGGTATTTGCCCAGCCACACCGGAATCGCTCGCAGCTTTAGCCGCTAAGCATCCACCGGCTATCGACGCCTTGAACCCACCTCCTCCTCTTCCCACGGGTCAGCTAGTGGTCGACTCTAAGCAGGTCAGGGCTGCAATCCGTCAGTTCAAGGCTTTTTCTGGCGCTGGTCCAGATGGCCTCCGTCCCCAACATCTCCGCGACCTAACTAGCCGAAGAACAGGAATAGCAGGCGAAAAACTCCTGGAGGCCCTCACTTCAGTGGTCAACGTCGTTTTAGCCGGACGCGTGCCCGAGTCGGCTCGCACAATCCTATTTGGAGCCAACTTAATAGCATTGAAGAAGAAGGGGGAGGCATCCGCCCGATCGCGATCGGCTGCACCATCCGTCGCATTGCAGCGAAACTGGGCTGCGCATCAATCGTCGATCAAATCCGTCCATACCTACAGCCGCACCAGATGGGATTATAACTCCAGGGGGCGCCGAAGCCATCCATCGCGCATGCCGCATCTTCCTTGCAACCGGTGACCCTAGCCTTTTGCTGAAGTTGGACTTCAAAAATGCTTTCAACATGCTGCTTAGAGCCAGGATACTGGACGTATCTTACACGCAGGTACCTACTTTTTATTCTATGATCCATCAAGCATATGCGTCGCCGTCCCACTTGCTCTTTGGGAAGTACACCTTAAGCTCGGAAGAAGGCCTCCAGCAGGGGGATCCCTTGGCACCGGTCCTTTTCTGCCTCGCAATCCACGAAATAATTCTGTCCTTAAAAACATTCTCAAAGAATGATCCCCAATGGTCTCTGGGCACTGTTCAGTCCCAGAGAGGTCCTCTAACATTTGTCGTGTCTGTTGGTAGTTCTGATTACAGGCGACACCAGGACCAAATTTTAGATGCTGGCCCCCTGAAGCAGCATGACCAGTCGATTGAGGAAGCTGTGGATGTCCCTCAATCCCCCGCAGCTGTGTATGAAGTGGCGGAGTCCCGGCCCGAGGCAGTCACCTCGCCTAACCCCCATGCCCTCTCCACTGCAGAACCCTGGCGCAGAAGCAGCGGTTCACCCGATTCCAATCGTATTTGATGAGGATGAGAATCGAGAAAGACGACGATGATGTGCAAATCGTCGAGGAAGTCTAGGGACGCGCTCCGGATTCCCCACAGTAGTAAGCATCATCTATCATTTGCATACATATGCTATTTTTATTTTGATGTAGACACACACAAGAATGTGGTTTACACAATACTCAAAAGAATTTTATACAATTAATCGGACATCTTCAACCAGTCCAAAAACCTATCGTCCAAAATGGATAGTGAAATATTCCTCTTGTAGGGATGAAACCGGCAGCGCCGCGAACGCTGGATTCCCGTGTCACTCTCTTCCCCCTGCACTTCACTGGGCAGCTCCTGCATCTCCCAGTCTTCTGACTCTAAAACCAACTCTGGCAGAGGACTGGGAAAAAAGATAAGAAAACCCGAATTAAATACCAGTTTACTCCGAACTGTGTTAAAGCGAAAGACAGATAAAATACTTACGCTGTTATTGGAGACAAAAGTTCCTCATCTCAATAGACAGAAGTTTCCAGAGATTGGGGTGTGGTACTGGTCGATGATTCTTCTCTCAAGAACAGAACAGAGCCGCTTGGAGACGATGGCGGCAGCCCGTAATCGGGAGACCAAAACTCCCGACTTTCAGGTGAAGCAGCCCCACTACCTGAAGAAACTCCCTCGCCAAAGTTTTGCAGTGAACCGCTTGGACACGATGGTGACATTCCGTAATCGGGAGACCAAAAATCCCGATTTTCCAGTGAGCCAGCCCCAGTGCTTGAAAGTCCCTCGCCGATGTCTTGCACTGAACCGATTGGAGACGATGGTGGCAAGTCGAGGTGGCGATATTCTGGAGACTAAATTTCCATGCAGTTACTGACGATATCCGAAATATCAGAATCGTCGATGTCTTGCACTGAACCGATTGGAGACGATGGTGGCAAGTCGAGGTGGGAATACTCTGGAGACCAAAGTTCCATACAGTTGTTGACGATGTCGGAAATGTCGGAATCGTCAACTTCTTCATGAGACGAAGCAGCACCACTGAAGCTGCTGTTGAAAAAATCAACATTTGATGCATCTTCAGAAACCGAAGCCTGGTAATGGGCCGAGTGAATGCTGGTGGATTCGGAATTAGAATCGTTCCTCTCCCACCAATAAGAGAAAGCGGAAGAGGAGCTGTCGGAAATGGAGATATTAACTGGCAGATCCTGACGGTTGACATCTCCAAGAGCAGCAATCCGCATCTCGTGGCAAACTTGTACACAGAGGGTAAATCTCTCAGGGTAGACATTGTCATCTTCCGGTGTTGGACGTGCGGGATTTTCCCTGACCATTTCATCCAAGACTTGAAGGGGTCGAATAAAATATTGAGCCCATTCGGGGTTGCCATTCTTTACATACGTTTCGTATGCTTGTTTAAGATGGTCGGCGATGATCATTCGCTCAACCCAACCTGCATCTAAAATAAATGTAACACTTTATATAACTAATCTAACACTAATTTAAAACTTAAAGTAATCATCCTGAATAAACTGGAAAAAAAACCTAAAAAATAATTGAAAAAGAATGCTTTAAAAACGTCTTACCGGCACAGAATTCTAGCAGCATATCGAATTGCTCGTCATATGGGGCCACGGCCATGTTAAGCCAGTGACTCACTTTCTGACGCCAATGCTGACGGGGAGTCTGAACGCCTTGGTCGGCTTCTTCGTTTACGTCCACTTCCATTTGCATGTTATCTTCCCCTTGGGCTTTCTCTGGTTCATTACAATTTTTGGCTGGCTGGAGAGCTCTTGATCCCTCCGTTTTCGGTTCATCTCCAGAGTCTTCTTCGGCTTCTCCATTATGATCTTCTTCTGTCGGGCCAGTTTCATCCCGCTGTAAACCTTCATGGTCTGTTTCATTTTCGTAACCGTCCCCATCTGCTCCGTCTTCGTTGTCTTCATCTTCCTCCTCGTCTTTCCCCTCTTTCTCTTCCTCCTCCTCTTCCTCCTCCTCGTCCTCTTCTTCCGATTGTACTAACATTACGAAGTGGCCCATGACAAAGTCTGGCGGGGGTTGATTTTCGTCTACCTCCATTTCCTCAAGCTCGGAGAGTTCCACCAGGTCATCGTCGTCATCGTCAGCGTACCAGTAGCTAGCGGGCGATGGTGGAGTTGGCGGTGGTCATGGTTCGGTGTAGACGGGCTCGGCATTTGACGGAATGGCTTGAGTTCCAGTTTCTGGTCTCCGGCATATTGGACAGGTGGGCCTACCGCCAGCTTGCCAACGGTTGAGGCATACGCGGTGGACCGAGTGCTGGCAAGGAAGAATTTCTCCCGCCATCCGGTCAAAGCACTCCGGCGGTGGCGATGGTCCAGGGAGCGTCCACTCCGTGTTGTTGGCCCGAATGTGAATGTACATTTCAAGTAAAAAAGCTACTATTTCCTAGACTACTTGACCTCTCAAATGCAAAATTAGAAAAGTAAGATATAGGGTAAACAGCACCGCTGCGGCAGCTTAACTTGCGGTTCTCGAACTAATTGGGACTTTCATGTAGAAAGGGCCAAGCAAGCCCTACGAGTTGAAAAAGTGAGCCACTCCCCTCACCCACCATTCTACAGGTGTTAAGGCTTTTACTAAAGGCTTAAGAAAACCCTGTAAACCCACCAAACGTACTCTCGACAATGTCCGCCGTTTTCCTGCAAAGGTAAAAGGTACCCCTAGGGAAGCTTAACTTCGAGTTCTCAAAATAATTGGAACTTTCATGTAGAAAGGGCCAAGCAGACCCTACGAGCCAAAAGAGTGAACCAACCCTCTCACCCACCAATCTACAGGTGTTCAGGTTTTTATTAAAAGTTTAAGAAAGCTGTAAACCCACCAAACATACATACTCATGGCAGTGTCCGCCGTTTTCCTGCAAGGGCAAAAAGTACTACCGCGGAAGCTTAACTTTAGCATCTCGAAATGACTGGGACTTTCATGTAGAAAGGTCCGAGCAAGCCCTACGAGTCGAAAACTTGAACCAATGCTCATTCCCGAAAATCTAATTTAAAAATATTTGTAATACACAATATATTTTAAAAGCATTTTTAAAGCAATTTCTGCTGCTGCAGTCTCAAAATGTGTTTTTAAAAAATGACCGTTTACTGGCTGGCTAGCATAATAAACGTTGATAATATGCTTTTAAAGCTGTCGTTAAAATAACGTACAGTATGTCAACCTAAATCATTTATGTTTCTGGTATTGCAGTCGTGTTTCAATTGCTAAGACGGTATATTGCAGAAAGGGTTATCTCTGTGAATATTTGGAGCCAGCAAAGGTATGAGCTCTTCTGGGTCTGAATACGAGCTTGACTCGACAGACCAATCGGACAGTGATGAGGAATATGAGTCCGAACCGGAGTCATCTCTGACTTTAAATCCGACTGAAAGCGATACTGAAGAAGAAATTGATTCGGCAGAAGACTATTCTGCCGAACGCTCTTCAGATGGTACCTCTAAAAAGTCATTTGATGAATGCACAGGATCATCTGCTGATGAGGAGGAGAATAACGTGGTCTCCGAGTCTCGCAATATATCTGTCAATGAAAATGAGAATAGCTCTTGATGAAGTAAAAAATATTGGAATTCCTAATTCTGACTTGGATGGAAAATCTAAATACTTTTTCGCAGGGCTTCCTAAGCCCTATTTTTTTCAAAGTCAAATAGATTTGACAAAGACAGGGATAGTTTTTCTGTTGACGAGATTATTGAGCAATTTGAACCGCTCCATGCTTCTTCTCCATGTAAACGGAAGAAGAAGGATTTT
>VNWX01003133.1:0-10737 GCA_009869905.1 Ceratophysella communis | reverse complement strand
GTTGTCGAAATTTGAATTTTTCTCCCGCCGCCCCACTCCGACAACAAAAATTATTTGTCAGCCAGGGGAGATGCATAGTTCCACTCTAGTATACTATATAATACTTAATAACTCTATGGTTTATGCAACCTGAGAAAGCGATTCACAATTAGTTGGACTCGCAATTCTGCGTCCGACCGAACCGAACCGAAGCGTCAGGTCAAACTCCATGCATTATCCTTTTCCTTTACCCAATATTGACCCATACTGAAATTTGTTGTTGCTAGTGCAAATTCTTTCTGCAGCAGCAACGCATCACCCATTTTTTGTAACTCTGACAGTATTCAATGGTAGAAGTTGCTCCGCTATTGTTCCAAAGAGTTGTTTGCAACCAATATCCATGACACGCATTGTGTAGTACAAGTATTATTGATATAGAAAATCGTAAACATTTCCGTAACTGCCTTGCCTGCCACTCGCTACGGCCATGATACTTGCGTTCATGGTCATTCAGAATTCATAGACTAGTATCTGCGTGGATATATATTGCAATTGTAAAAACGTGCAGTTTGCAGTTCCTGTTCTGAAATGCAGGGCAGATGCAAAATGAAAATGCAAATTGCGATAACTGGGCAAGCTTTTCCACTTCACAGATATAAAAACAAGTAAGATGCACGAGAGACACATGAGATCGCATCAATTTTTATAAAGATATTCCTCCATTTAAAAAAAAAGATTTATGAGCCGTTTAGAATTTTTGAAGGTTAATATTTTATGCTGGCCACACCGTAGTTGTGGAAGCTGAATGGAATTAATTTTGCAAGCATTTTGAAAGCTGAAACTCGGGTTTTGTATAAGCAGGTGTAACAAAATTGGGCTGTTTAATGTACCAGCCTGCATTTTTTAGTAAGAGTGATGAATTTCGATTACCGAAGTACATAGAAACAAATGACATTTTGCATATTCCACGCATCATTTCTCTCTTTAATGTTCTGAAAGTTTATTTGGATTTATAGAGTAATAATGATGGATTCGACTCGGATTCCATCTCCCTACATGGCCTGCAGATGCTTAACATTTAACAGTCAAGCAAATACAAATTACAATAGGAGATTCATTCAACTCAACTCAGCGGTGTATCAATGTATCTTTTCAGCGCATCACAAGAGTCAAATAACATCCCCCACAGAGATAAGCAGTTCTTAATTGTGTGTATCTGAAACTGATCCAACGAAAGGAGACAGTTTCCATCCAATGCACCCAGGTACTAAATACTTTAAGTTGAATCTCACTGTTCTACGTGATCCGAAAATTAAATGTACAACTTCAAACAAAATCCCTTGCTTAGTATTTAAACCGTTTTATTCTTCTGTATGTACACTTTCTCAAGATTGAATTGAATCCCTGTACAACAAGATACGGGTTAACAATATATAATATATATATATATAATTTATTTGAAGAGTATAAATATTTAATTGAATTAAACAAAGTACTTATAAAATAATTTCGACTTTTCATACGTTTAATAGATAGCCTAGCTAGCACAGTTGGACAGAAATCAAGCATATAAATTGATTTAATGGCCAGTTTTCTCTAAATAATTCATAATTTTCTATAACTACACGCTAATTAGCAACTAAGGAAGTTTTTTTTCCTCTTAAAGGCATTTTTGGTATGGCAGAATTAGTACCTATTTTTTTTTCATTAAAAAATCACAACCCGCATATTTCCAGTGGTACCTACACGCTTAAAAGCTAAGCATTTCTTAAATTGTGATACATTCTCGTAAGTATTTTTTTTTCATAGTTTCCGACCGGGAAGTGAATACATTACTGCCCAAGTATCATCTTTCGATCCAGTATAAAAAAATCAAGTTCATGTTCATATAAATTCTTTAATTTAATCGACTCTTAATTTTTTTCCACAGAAGAGCACGTAGACATAAAACTCGTAGCACAATTCCGTCTTGAGTTACACCGTTCATCAAAAACGTTATTATGTGAAACAAAAATTCAAGGCAAAGCAAGAAGGGGGATGTGATTGTATCCTGCAGTATTTTAACAACAAAAGCATGTGTGTGCGTACATGCTCTCGAAAACTCAAGTACACTTAATTATTTTCATCCCCCTACCCTACTGCAAGGGCTTTAGTTTATACAAAACAAATAATAATAGGACAAAAAATAAGTAAGGCTTCGTTTAATCGAGCGTATTGTTAGAAGTACCTCCCATGTTCTGCTTCATTTCTGTGTACATTCACTTTCAGACATTGAACTTAAAAATAAATGACAAAAATCTTGGTCTTACACAATTAAGCCTAGTTCATTGCAACCTTCCTTAATCTTAATTATTCTCTAGTTTGACACGCTACGCTAGCTTATGTAGCCGAATGCCCATAACAGCAGATAGCTGATTGTTTATTGCATAACATTGGGTTTCATTTCTAATTAACGATTTACCATGCATGTGTAAAACTAATATATCTACATTAAACTAACTAATTTATTCAAGTAAAAAAGGGGAAATACTGTTCAACCCATAATAATAATAATATATCTACGAATCGACCTATATTTATAGGGAAAGTTTTTGGCGTCTACAGAAATATTTAATTTGAAATAATTATTTGAAATTTTCAGCAAAAATTTGAGCCCTACTGTAATTTTTTAAAACAATTTTAAGGATAAATTAAATATTTTTGTGGACGCGAAAAATAATGCCGATATTTATTGCCTGTATTCCCAACAAATAATCTGAAATTTCTATAAACTAAATACACTAAACTACAATACATACCGACACATGTTCAGGATTCCTTACAAAAATTTTGTGAATTGTGACCGTGTCCTTTACCCAGCATCTGCTAAGTCTGAAAGAATACCGCGCAATTATCCTGACTTTGTACCTAAATTGACGCCCGGCTGAGAATATGCAAAAGTTTGTGAATTTTGAAGGAGTCATTAGTCAAGGCAAAGGAGACAGAAAAAGAGAGCTTGTTAACATTATCCTAATCTTACCTCTGTGTCCGGAAAGAAGAAAGGAAAGCCCGTTAGAAATGCACAGAAACCCTTCTGCTCAGATAGATCTTTAATTAACACTCATTTTTTTTTGTTTCCTACAGAAATATGAAATCTCATCCGAATCTGTCAGCTTGAGCTGAGAACAGTTAGGGCATTTATTTCCTTCTGCTGAAATCCGACACGAGACACACTTACACTACCACTACTACTGGCTATCTTATTCTATTCCTAGGAATTTAAGTAGCAGGAGTACGAAGCAGTATAGAATTGACAAAAATTGGCACAAGAGTTTATTTTTAGGAAGACGAGTGCTTTAGAAAATTCCTCGTATCATTAGTATCCTCTTAGTTATTTATTCTAATTTCTGTATACATCTCAAGAAGCGTTCCTTGAGAGTGCAACCCAGAATTTCTCTGTACAATAATAATGCACTTGATTTCGTTTTGCATTGCAGCGGAGAGCATATCCTATTTTGACATGAATATTATTTATGATGATGATGCTTTGGTTGTGCCTTACAAAAGGAGTTCAGAACTCTTTTAACAGTATCGCTTGTATTTCTATTTTGCACTTGAACTTGAAACCTTTATCTTCTACTGTACAGTACCGTAGCCTGGCATTATTATGTAGTATTGTACATTTGCATAAGTGGAAAGATTGTACGCTTCTGATTAGAGCGTGCTAGACAGGAATCAGCTACACTTTAATTACTTGGCCTGTCAGGCCGGGCTGAGGCTGACCGGAAAAGACCTTAAAGGCACTTTACTCCAACATTTAAATTTATTACAGGCAAATGCATCTTAAGGCGCTGATGAAGATTGGCCATAAGCATTCCTCGTATTCAAAACAGAGTGAGCTCAGTGATTTATGATTATCGCGCTTCATCGTGATCACCATCACTCATTTCTATCATGCTAAGGGCTTTAGATTAAAGTTTTGAAAAAATTAGATAATACAAAGCCATCGACACAGTCACAGCTCAGCCAGGATTTACGGCTTAAGTTATGATTACGACTGTCACAAATCAAACTTATCAAATTTGAAAATTTGACGATTGACACCAGCAATAGAATCCACAATTTTACAGCCGATCCAATGACCTGTACAACAGACTCAGCGCTTTTGGTAGAACCGTACAATCTCGAAAAATAATTAGCGTTGCCCATCGCTTGTGCGAAAGCGAGGAAAAAATGCGACCCGAACTGCGTAAACTAAAGCGTAGAGCAAGTGTACAGACTGACCTAGTACGATAACAACGATTGCAGCACCTTTCCATTGTTTAATTAGCAATAAACATAAGAAGAAGCATAATAAGAACTAAATAATAACAAACCGGTATGAGTTGATTGACACTCAAATTCTGAATTGAAGAATGAGAAGTGAAACGAAGAGTGTCAATAGAGGAAACTGAGGAGGCGAGACGGTTTTGAATTTGAAAAGAGAGNGAGAAGTGAAACGAAGAGTGTCAATAGAGGAAACTGAGGAGGCGAGACGGTTTTGAATTTGAAAAGAGAGATTTGCTCTGTCATTCCTCAAAGACTACTGTTTGCTTGCTTCTACGCAGAAGACTGATAATTAATTAATCAGAGATGATCTTGTCTCAGATTCCGCCGCTCATTGTCGATTCCTATGCAGAGCAGACGACCAGTCCCGCTTCTCATTCAGTAAACAACTTTTCAGCTTAATTTAATTAGTATGTACGACAGACTCGTGGAATTTATGTTTTGCAAAAGAACTGGTCTGAGCTTGTAAATGTGTCAATTAAGGAAATTCTTATTGATGTGTCGGTAATGTATTACACTCATCTAAATCTTTCTGACTAACTCGGAGCTACATAGTAGAATGGTCTCACAGACCGCCACACCTACTGATTTCCATGCAGCAGTTTGTGTACGACTTGAATAGTACTCCATAATTATTTGTGCACACTCATCATTTTGATGCACATACATACCGGTCTCGATCAATTACTACGATTGTCTCTGTACGCTATCCTCAAGTCAGTCTCTTTTCATTGTGCGTAGAGGTTGAATGTACGTGCGAATCCGTTATGGGAAACGCCAAGGAGAGGTTGACTCGATTCTGAAGGAGTCGAAAAATGCTTATAGTCTAACCAGTAACTCCCTTTTGCCCGTTACGAAAAAAAAACGTACAAATAATTGTTTTTTGCGTATCATTCTGGGCTGTGGATAACGTAATAAAGATTTGCTAATAGATAAAACTTTTACAATTACAACTAGAAACTAGAACTAGGTTCCTTTCGCTTTTCAATATACTATAGACTAAAAATCAAATCATGAATTCAACAAGGATTCCGCAACTCCATCCTGCATTTTTATGTTTCTTTAGTAAAAACAAGGTTTTGGAATTTTCGTGACTCCATTTTCCTTTCTCTTTCGAATGGCGGTGAGGGAAGTGAGCTCCGGACTTCCCAGGTCACTACTGTATGGCAAACTACTACTACTGCTACTACTGTACTCCGGGCTACCTTCCCGTTGCTGTTCGAATTGTTTGATGGCCAGTTCTATATGGGAAATTTTGTCGGCGTCTGAGTCCAGTTCCAGAGCCTTCTTGATCCATTCTGCCAGGTTCGGGTTAGGATATGGTTCTGGGGTGATAGGCTGAATCGGCGGATTTTGCTCATTGAAAAAGTTAGCATGGAAAAGGTTTGGACGGGTCCTACTCGGTCGTTGACCGGTTCCATTCGGTCCGTTCCACGTGTTTTTACCTGGCGTTCTCATTCCGCTGTTGGCGGGATTGGGGTTCATAGGAGTTCGGGCAGCTCCAGCAGCGGTGGACGTCTTTGCTACCCGTGGACCCGTTGAATGCTTACCAAAGAACTCTGCTGTTCCGGTGGCAGACAGACTTCGAGTAGGTGCTTTTGTGTATGTAGATAGTGTGGACTTTGATTTGGAACCTGAGTTCCATGGCGGCGGAATAGGACGTGGAAGTGGAGTGTTTCCAGGACCCCGAGGCCTTGGAGTTCCGGGTTCCGGCACACCATAGCGTTGACGGAAATTGGCATTTGAATCATTTCGTGGTCGCTCGCAAGAAATGCTTCGAGCAGGGGCTCCATTATAGCATCTGGGGACTCGGCCCGTACTGCAGCTCTTTGTGATCGGTCGTTCTCTCGGCGTCTGAATCGCCTCTTCATCAGTTGACCTTGAGTCAGGTCGCTCTAAATCATCAAAAATTGGAGGAAATTTCAATTATTGGCTTTGTTACAGATTTAATTGGACATTTGGCAGACTCAGACTTCATTTCTATTGTCAGTAGTTCATGTTTAACGCGAGCCGTCATGGAAATAAATGATCATGTGGCATGCGTGACGAATACTTGTCGCAGTAATCTCTAAATTACTAACCCTGATCCTGAACTGTATAGGGAATTATTGATACCGCCTAGCACGCCACCGCTTAATAAATTTAACTGCAGGCTCCAAGTTTTTATGCTGGCATCAATGCAGATTTAAGAGTCACATTAACTTCAACGCGTCGGAATCAGTAATAAAGTGTTTCCTGGATTCAACAATAGCGAAATACTCGAATTAGCATTTAAATACTTGGTTGGAACTAAAGTAAAATGTCTCTTCCACGCTAAACACCCGTGATTAAATGAATTGGAAATTGCAGGCTAAACCACAGAAGATGAGATAAATACTTACACCACAGATTTTGATCTGACGCACGCTGATAATAGGAGTTTGTATGATAAGGTACCACTTTTGTTATTGTGTAGCCTTCTAACTTCTAACCTTCCTCGACAAAAACCCAGCATTTATTAAATGGACTCTGAAGCTAAAGTGCATCTTTGGTGCACCCCATGAAATTTTTTAAAAGTCAAGGCAGGTACACAATAGAGTCGAGGCAAGAATAACATACTCATCTCATCTTCTCGATGTATTTTTGAGCCTCTAGTCCTCCAGAGGTTTTCCCTTCATCTTCAACTCTTTATGATTCCCAAGGTTCGTGGAGTAATAAGCACGTAAATATTATTACCACGTCTGATCTTGAGTTCATAGCATAATAATAATATATGATTTCTCGTCCAACAAACAACTTATCTTTAAGGAAACACGGCGTCTTTGTGCTGCAGTTTGGGGCAAGACAGAGAGGATAAGCTTATTATACGGTGGTTAATGACATATCATTCTTGTCTTTGCTGGGCTCTATTACGTACGACTTAGCCCAGCTATTATTAGTAAGATGGGGCTGGGATTTGGGTCAAGGGGAGAAAGGCCATGCGAATAGTATGCAGAAAACAGAGCGTCAACTCCATGCAGATTCGCTGAGTGACTTGGAGGAATGTTGGCTAAGAACAATATGGCTCTTTGTGTTTTGATGAGAACACGGCTTTTTGCCGAGACCCCAGTCAGTGACAAATCAGAATAGTCATCAAGTCATGAACTCTTATGTAACCAACAACGTCGCAGAGCAGGTTAATCCCACACAACGCAGAAATGCCTTGAATTCATGCATAATTCTTTTAAATTGAAACTATGCTCGATAAATACCACCTGAGGAGACGAACACGGCTGGGAGTCAGAGGTTAAGAACGGAGACTCACCTTCGTCCGTGGAGAGAGAGCGAGCTCGACTAATGGAGGACTTTCGACTTTGATGTCCCTTGGAGAAGTCCTTGTTACCGGTAGGACTGTCCGGGGTTCCCAGGAGGAGTTTGGAATTGTCGGATGTCTTGTAGCCCTCGTCCGAAATCTCGGAGCTGGAATCGCTCAAGTCCGTAGGTTTCTTGTAGGCGGGCGTAGAGTGGACAACGGGATCAAAGGAGAGGTCACGTCTGTGGACACAAGAGCAGCCATTGTTACAGGTTACAGTGAGATAGGCATCAGCTCCGCTCGAGTCGTCAAGGAGACCTTTGCGACTCCACTCCCTGCGTGCCTGCCATTGTTCAGCCAGATTCTGAGGTGTGGGTCCTCCTGGGTCTCAGATCTCCGCATTTTTAATACTCACACAAAAGCTTGGAATTGACATGAAACATGGGTGGACAGTTAAGTGTTGCCATTACAAAGGAAGTAAACGTCTTCTTCAGGAAAATAATGGAGAGGGTAAACTACGCATACACGCACGGGAATGCATAATACAAAATACAACATGCAAGGAAGCACAGTCGTGTGGGATTCTTAAATCTCTTTACAACAATAGAACGACTGCACTGCACAGTTTGGGGACAAATTTATGACGGACGGCTGAAGCACACACACAGGAGCTCATCAAGACGTCACTTGAGGTGACATACAAAAATTTAGGCTAATTACAATTAATCCACTCAGAGTCCTGTAATTACCTTTCGTATTCGACCTTCATACGGGGTGCATTCCCATCGTTTTTCATTATCAACTTGGACGCAACTGTCACGCGGTGTCCTGCAGAGAGCCCATCACAACACAAAAACAATTAGTTATGAGCGGACATCGGACACGAGCTGACCCATTGGGACTGGGCCAGATGTTCCTCCACCAAGCATTCCTTACCTGCTGAACATCGACACGGATCATGCTTATCCAAGTAGTGTGCCAGTGTATCCCAACCGCCTCCAACTCGGACCATTACGTGGTTCCTAAGAATCTGTACAAGGAAAAGTTGGGGTTCATTCAGAAATTCATAATACAAAAAAAATCAAGCCTATGCAAAAACATGCAATTCCGAAAGTTTTGGGTTCCTCTGTCACTTGTCAACGCGCTCAGTGGTCCTCCTAATTACGCCAACGCCTCAGTGACACTCTCATCTGTCTCAGGCTAATGATATTGATGAGCTACCTGCTTCTGCTTGATTAACTTGCAGGAAAGTGGAAGTGAACGTGTTCAAAGCACAGGAGTTAATTATCGAAATGGTTCCTCAGCAAATAAAATCAATGGCGCAGGCAGAAATCACATCCTTCTAATTTGAGTTGACATAAATCTAACATGCATCTATGCTTACAGAGACTCTCAGTACTGGAACCAATAGTAGGCAGAGGGTGTCACGTTTCGACTCATGAAATCTGCTGAATTCATTGACTAGAAAAGTTATAATTGAGAGCATTCATACTTCTGTGCAAGAGTGGAGCTGAAAGAAAAGTTTCTGTACAGGAATAATGTGCTGAGCTTGTAGGCTTTTCACTTCTGGCTCTCGTGGAAGTAGAATAGGACAATGAGGATGTCGATGAAACTTATTCGATCCATAGCTTCAACCACAGGAAAGTAAATATAGGAATAATAGAAGGAGTTGACACTTCTCATGTCATACGGTTCCTGAGTAGCGACAAGGAAATTATGGACTGCTGGCTTGTCAATGCAATAAGCTCGCTGCAATGGTTCTGAATGGAATTGGGGAAACCACGTATTTAACTACGATTACGTTTCGTCTCTTTGCATGAGTTACTGAGGCTCACCAGAACAAATTAAGAACACCTATTTTACAACGAGGAACCTCAAAAGTTAGCTGGTCTCAAAATCTCAAACTCACCCGAACATAAATCATGACTTTTGTGTTTCCAATTCTGTACTTGCCCTCTGCGACTCGAATCATGGGAAACTGTGTAGGGCAGGAGCAGCGTTCCACGAGTTCTCGGACCTAAACACAAAATAAAGAGTCAAGCATTTCCAAGCACTATGCCAGCAATAAATAACTTTTCAAACTGGGACAAATTATTTGCTTGCTTGACTTCTGTGGTTTTAAATTTACTTTGGAAGCGGAGCCCGACTCATAGGCGTTTGACGCTTTTAAATAAAATGGTAAAACCGGTTAAAAGCATGTAAATTAGGGCTTCCAGTACCGCCGGGTTTTCAGTACCGGTGCCGAGTACCGACGATTTCCCAGTACCGGTGCTGGCACCGGTGCCGGGCGGTACTGGGCTTGATCTATTTAATTAAAAATTAAATACGCGTATTGCGTCTTTTATTCAATCAAAAGCAAAAACGAGCTTTTTGGATTTTGGTCGAGGCCATACGCCATAGCGAATAGTAGATAACATGCAGTCAGAATTCAGACACCGATCTAGATTTTAACTAGCAGCAAATTAGACCAGCCTTAAATTATGCTATTCAGGTATTTGCAAACGTGTAGCTGCTGCTTTAGCGTCAGCAATGAATGTGTGTTTTAGCTATACTGCCTGACTAAAAGAAACTCAAGCATTCTCTCGCGTAGTTAATTTTTAAGAAGGTATGATATTCATTCGCAAACAAATTAACATCATTATTAAGCAAGCCATACAACGAGAATAATTATAGACAATCGGTGTGCAAATTTATAAGGTTGGGGCTGGACGCTGGAATATCCTCAAAACAGTGAATTTGTCACTTGAATCATTTCAGTGTTCGAATAAAAACAATCAAGTTACCGACGGCGAGTCAATCAAACACTTTAAAAATAATAATTCTGAAAAAAACCAGTGCTGAAGCAACTTTTTCGCATTTTCGATCGTTCAAAAAGCGCTCTATTTTAGCTGTTTTGAGTACCGGTACTGAAGGCCCAGCACCGGTGCTGAGTACCGCCTAAAAAAGTGATCCAGTACCGGTTCCGGCACCGGTACCAGCACCGGTACTGGAAGCCCTAATGTAAATGCACATGTCGCTCTAGGGTATGTGAAGATGGAATGGTAAACAGAATAGGACAATGACTCGTGGAAGTAGAATAGGACAATGAGGATGTCGATGAAACTTATTCGATCCATAGCTTCAACCACAGGAAAGTAAATATAGGAATAATAGAAGGAGTTGACACTTCTCATGTCATACGG
>VNWX01003132.1:0-10739 GCA_009869905.1 Ceratophysella communis | reverse complement strand
TATTGTTAAAATTTTATAGAAAAATACGCTATTGGAAGTAAACAAGATTTTGTACCTGAAGATTTCTTTTGTGCATGCTTGAAAGCATTATATTTTCTTGGTCTCTTGTTCATGCCGGTTGCGTGGGTCCTTATCTACTTCTACAATTGTCAAATGCATATTTTCTATGGCGTATTTCCCATTTGCACGGAAAACGGGTTTCATTCAAACCCAGCGCTCATTCCAATTTATGCAATCGCTCAGATATATTTGGCAGTTATGATTTCATTGGCGCTGATTGTGTACATCGATATTATTCTAGCTGTTGTCGTATTCGGTAACTACACCGTACGAGAGACTGTGTACGTAAAGTTTTAAATTATACTTTAAATTCACCTGTTGTTCATAGCAGAGTATTTTTATAGTTATGTGTCTATTTAAATTGCAGTGTGCCAGACGACATTGCTCGTACCATACCGCTGCTTCGAACCGAATCACACTTCCGATTGAATTATCGCAGCACTCAGCTCATGTGCAATTATATGAACGATTGCATTGGAGGAGCCCTGATGCCTGGACAATTCTTATTGGTGATGACCGTTGCTGTAATGGCCTTGGCCTCACTCATTCGACTCGAATTGCCTATTTTCATCAGCATGGCGGCAGGCATATTTCTTATTCTTATCGGTGTCTACTTGGTGAATATCGTTGGCAAAGGCTCAGAAGTCCTTGAACTGACCAGTACACTGATCGCGAAAAAGAAGGGAAACGTTCAGACGCCGTATATGAAAGCATATTTAAGGTCTTGCGCCCCTATCCGAGCAACAGTTGGATCCTTCATGTTCATTCAAAGGTCACTCATTCTTACTATGATCTATACAGTTGTAGATAATACTGTGAACCTTCTATTGCTCTAAAGCTTGGATACGTATGCTTAATTTAATTAAGCTACCCAAACCAAATACCTCAACGCTCGACTCAGGTACTGTACGTGTATAGACAGTACCAAGTACTAATTTATTCGGAATTTGAATTGCAAAAATCAAACGAACGACGTACAGTCTCTGAGGCTATCGGATTACAGTCTCGCTAGTATAAAAACGCTAAATTATTAATAATATTATAACTTAAAGCTTTGAATGTAAATTTATATTAAGTTAGGATAGCCTATCCAAGACAGCAAACCTCGTAGACCAAATCGAGTAAATTATATAATTCAAAATCACGTAGCACAAAACTTCGGATTCTTCTCGGGTACCTACTCAAGAAAAGCCTCATGTTTCTACTGTTCCGTATTAGTTTTCAAGTTAACCAAATTGCACAAAAGTTATTATTTCACGTGTAAATATTTTCTTCTTGAAAAGTACCTAACCAATAAAATTTCTACACGCAAATTTAAGGTATGCAATTCCGGAGGTTACGTTGAACCTATAGAGCCTGTTTCCATGGCATGGTACAAACGCGAATCCCATTCATTATCTTCATAATGTATTATTAGGCCGACCTTTGTCGGTCTTATGTGATTGTACTTTTTGTCTGTCCGTCACAAATTCACTTCATTGCGCAGTTTTCCATGAAAATGCATCTACTGGTAATCATTTGCCTTGCCTTGCTCGTGCTGTCGGCGGTCATCGAGAAAACAAGTCGTTGTGATGGATGATCCCTATTTCAACTACGGTTACGGAGGCACTACCATTTATGTGGTCTAAAGATACCTACTTTTTAATACTTATCTATATTTAAATAATTATCTTCGATTCCATTTTCTAAACCATAAAATGTCCGATCGGAAGCAAAATGTGATTTGGGTTCATCTAATATTTGCTTTATTTTAGATACTACTCTAATGTTTTAAATAGCTGCATTCTGGAAATACACACATCTCCGGTATCATTTCTACTTCCACAACTAATTAGCTTTAAAATTGCCGTATATTTTCATTTGCGTCACCAAACTGGATTAATACACAACTGTGCCAAGACAACATGCAACCGTAATGCAATTGGTCCATAGCGTGTTCGATCAACATCAACAGAAGAAAACAAAGCTCCAAAGCTCAGAAGTCAAACCAGACGCCTTCAATTTAAGAATATTTTAAATTCAAAATTTTAACCGTGAGTGGTTTTTTCTATTAGGTTAAGTTTCACCCTAACCGACCCTCATTTATCAGTTTTAGTGCGTATTTCCACCTGCCACTGCCTTCGGGCTTCGTACCAAGAGTTCGAGAATTTCTTGGTTAGCTAGTCACCGGCATTATGTACGTGAGATACCACGTCCACGGCGGATGTGTCAACTGTCATGGTCACAGTGGTGGTCATTATGGAGATGACGATGAGCCAGTTCATGAGTAAGTGTCCAAAAATGAAAGTTCGAAATGCTACTTAGGTAGTCAACAAATTTCATTGCTCATTACCATCTCGTTTGACCTATTTTCAGGTCATCCGCGGATCGGAAGTGGGTATGGATTGGCAGCATGATTGGTTTCCTTGTTCTGGTTGCCATCATTATCGGCATTTGGCTCTGTATCCGTGCTAGCCGTCGACCAGCCCGGTATTACAACGAACCAGTAATGGTGGTCGACAATGGTCCCGTAGGGCCCGTCGTGGTCGTCGAGGAGGGCTACTACGTCGTTTAGTCCGGGGTCAAACATGCGTATCCAGTTCACCTAATAGCAATTAGCTAGCAGCCATTCCACATTTCGGATTCGTAACAAATCGAACGCTGCACTACTGAATTTTCCGATGATCTCTTATGTTAAATTACTTGAATACATAATCTAAATCCTTGGAGCAATAACTACAAACTACATACAGCTAATTTCGTTGAATAAATGAACAAATCAAACGTTTTAAGTTTTATTGCAACTGAAGTGCTCGCCCGACGTCTTCTTCAGTGTTTTAACGCCAAATATGCAATATTTATATGAAGTTAAGCAAACACAGGGCTATGAAGCATTCAACCGTTCGTGCATAATCAGCAAATTGAAACTGCGGATGTGAGCAAATTTTCTGTATTATTTTTATGTGTTACGGGGGATTTATCACTATTTTGTATAAGGTAATATTACATCAGCAATCTATAGTATAATCTAGGAGCAACGGGCATTACAGAATTAGATGTACTTCTGATATCAAAGTCATACTACACACTACACATACAGGCTATTGAGAAAATATTGAGAAACTTTCTTTGTATTCATTTGGAATTGTAATACGTTACCTTGCCGGTATTTTGGGAAAGATTTGATCCGATCGAACTTTAATTATCAAGATAAACGTGGCCGGGGGTAGGAACTGTCAATCATTAAAACAATCTTTTGGTTGAAAGCGAAATTCGTGCGGAGATATTTTTCGACCCAATAAGGAATTTATTTTGGCGTTCTTTTCAGCCCTAGAGATTCTTATTACGCTGCTAATACAGGAGCCCCTACTACTTCACCACGTGGCGCCAAGACGGAACTGAAACAAAAACATTTTGAGCGGAAGCGGAAGCGAAAGTTGTTGCTTGAACGCAAAAGTGACTTCCATTTTTTGTCAATTGTTAAGTCAAACTTTTCTTCACACAACACACGACCGACCGGTTGTTGACATCCTGATCCTGAGTTTCATTTAAACACACTTGAGCAGAAGACGTAGAAGGTTTGCGAGGTCATGTCATCTCGAGGAGGTAGCGGCAGTGTCCGGAATGACAACTGGGTCAAGTACAAGTTCAAGTCTGCTCTGGACTACTCCACAGCGAGCTTCACGGGGAACTATATTTCCGTCGCAGACTTGAGACGTCAAATTATTCAGGACAATCGGCTTCAAAATCCAGATTATGTTCTTCAGATAACAAACGAAGACACCAAACATGGTAATGACATGGTAGTCTCATATAAACAATCGGTTAACTTCTGAGACTTTGTATATGTATTTATGTGTTTGTGTGTTGTGTTGTATGCCGTACCGGAAATTGATTACACCGGACGCTTGCTAATTGAAACCAATCATTTTGTGTTTGTGTGTTGTGTTGTATGCCGTACCGGAAATTGATTACACCGGACGCTTGCTAATTGAAACCAATCATTTTAGTTTACAGCGAGAGCGAGCAAACATTGATTCCTGCCAAGACGCTTCTCACGGTCGTTCGAGTTCCCAAAACAATGGACACCGAGGTAGCTGAAACTGCTGAGCATGCATCAATGGGGTCACAAGCAGCAGCGGATTCTAGTAGGAAGCGAAAAGTTGAGCACTTGTACGAGCAACCGAATTTGGACAATGGAAATAATGGTAATGCTTGGGGTTGGAATGGAGGAGACGCTGCTGCAGGAAGCTATGGGAACAATGGACACGGCCAACTCAGCTATGGCTATGTAGACAACGGCATGAGCTTTCCCATGCCCAATCCCAACTACGAAGAGGATTACCAGAATTACGGGGACAGCTTTTATCCAAGTTACGGCTCAGGTCAGAATTATGAGGTCAGCTGTCGTAGTTACAATTCGGAGTACAGCATGGAAGACTTCGTTGGATTAGAAGTACCTCCCGCTGATGGTCACATGCAGTCCAACTTGGTCGAAGTACCACAACAGAATCTACCAGAAGATCCAAACACAAACACAGGTGTGCCAAGAAAACGTAGTACTTCGGCATGTGAAAACGATCGTGGTACACTTGTAATTGTTCAACAATCGGATGTGACCATTGGCTCTGGTCGAGTTCCAGCAAACTACCGCTGCTTTAAATGCAACACCCCTGGACATTGGATTCGGGACTGTCCGGTCAGTCGTATTACAGAATTAGAATTAGAGTACGAAAAGTGAGAAATGTAAAGAATTTATTTGTTGAACAGATTGTAATTCTTCTGTTATAGTCTGAATACTCGCAAGAGTTCCTTGCTGTTCAAGGTCGACGCACAACAGGAATACCTCGATCCTCGCTTATCTTTGTGGATGACGCAAATGTAAAAGGAGCCATGCTAACTCCGGACGGGCGTTATGCAGTTTCGGCTGTCGACATGTGAGTTCAATTTAAATTCTATTATCATTATCCATTGTATTGGGAGTTCCCATTTCCCATTAGAGAATTCATTGTCTCATTTGAACCTGTTGTTGTACTTGTTGAACATAGGGAAGCTCACCAGAGCAATAAGGTATCGAACTTGGTGGAAATTCCGCAGACTCCACCAGAAAATCCAAACCGCTGGGTACCAAGAAAACGCAGTGCTTCGACAGTTGAGCATGATTCGGCCGGATTAAACGGAGTCCCTGTTCCCGAAAAGGAATCTAAAGTGCCCTCCAAAAACCGTCCTCCGCTGTCGTACACTTGCTATACATGCAATAAACCAGGTCATTGGCAAGTTGCTTGCCCAGTGAGTAATTTGAATAAATATTAATATAAATATTGCCGTAATTTCTAATTCGATGCTACTTCATACTTACAATATTTTGCCTACAAATCCGTCCACCAACTTTCACTTGTCGTCGTCTATTATATTGGCAATCACTATTTATTCCCAGGACTCTGAGCAAATGAAATACAATCGCCGCCGCGCAACGGGAATTCCTCGATCCTCGCTTGTCCTTGTAGATGACGGGAATGCCAAGGGAGCTATGCTGACTCCGGAAGGACGTTATGCAATTCCAGTTGTCGAGATGTGAGTATATCTTTGTGAATATATATGTGACTTTAATCCACGACCATGAATCGTGAATTAATTGTATAATTGAAGAATTTACTAATACAGGGAGGCGTATCAGGCTCAGTCTGAGTCATTCTGGTCTCGTCGAAGATCTGGTCCTTGAATCGGTTGTCTGTGATTCCGATGCCTATCTTGTTTTATGAATTCACCTGTCAGCCTAATTGAATTTTTTGGCTTATGCTTAACTTGCCTTTCCCTGTTTCATCAGTGGACTAATTAATTACAGCATTATATACTGATATTATATAATGATAGCTTTGTGATATTTTCATGTTTCTTTATGACTTGACTCACGAATCTCAGCCTCAGCTAGTACACAGATCATTTCCGGATCACAGCTTACAGAATAGCCAGAAGTCTGACTACTTAAGTACCCACCTAAAGCAATTTCCTTGCATTTGACTTCGCACATTTTGTCTATTTCTCTTAGCTTTGTATTTGTATTTATGTCTAATGACACGATTTAAGCTATTTGGTATTTAGTTTAGTGGATAAGTGACGGAAGTTACGCGTGGATGGGATTTCAACATTATGATTAGTAGGCACAAGGAAGTACAGCTGACAGCTATGAATGGAAATACATACTCGGGTTAACATTTCTACAATATATTTATATAGTTGTATTCACGGAATTTTTGATATTTTGATCTATCATCCATGTAAGTATGAGGAGCTCCAATTCCAACTCTAACAGCTAATGAAATCTAATAAAATTGATATGCTACAGAGTCTGGAAGCTAGTAAATAGAAATACTGCAAGACATCGGCAACTTTTACCCGAAATATCTAGGCGAGGAGTAGGTGAACCTACTAGTAGTAGTCACTGTCACTATTTGTAAGCCTAAGTCCACCTTAACTCTAAACGTCGTCCTATTCAATCAGTGGCAGTACTATTAAACCTATCAGCAAAAAGAGTTTCTTCGCGGGATAAAGGAATGCGTCATTAAATGACAACATTAAAACTTCAGCTTATTAGAATTTACTAACAACTTACAACTTTAGCGTGATCTGGAGGGGCAAATATGAGTAGGTAAATAAATGCTGTCACAATAACATTTTTGTGATTAGATAGAAATATTCATATTATGGCTTGTTTTCACCTAGCAATAGACGTTGATATTCATTTTGACTTTTAAAGATTAATGTTTGCTGAACTAGGATCTTCGAAAGAAGCTAGGAATAAAGTTAAAGCCACCTCCAGGAGTCTTTTTCAAACTGCTTAAAAGCATTCGATCTCGTTCTTCTTGTTGCTCCATCAGTAGTCTTCGTTTTTCTCGAAATTCTGCAATTGGATCGGCGTAGTTTGTGTAGTGGTTCAAGATTTCTCGTACGTCTCCGACATCGATGGATGTGATAGCTGAAATATTTTGAAAGTTAGCATTTGATTTGAGTATTTGAGAAACTAAACGGTAAAAGATTAGAACAGGATTGTTTACTTTGGAGCAAGCTAGCCAAGTCGAATAGAGTTCGGTCATCATCATTTCCGTTCCAACGGGGCAAAACAAGGGCATTATTCCGATGATTTTTCACAACCTCGGGGTTACAGTCAACCATAATGACCTGAACGGAAGTAAATATGAGCATAAATTTCGAATCAAAATTCAAAATGCAGCCGTCATTCGTCATTCCATAATTACTCATTATTTTGTCCTCGTCCGTCAGGTAATTCTTATTCGTACCTTGCTCAAGTCCCGATTAACTCTGTCCAAATCCTTGAGATGATGTCCGTCGACGTACTTGGTTGAGTCACGGAAGAGTTGGTAGAGTACGACTTGGGGAGTATCCAACGCTTGAACAATAGGAACTCCAGTGAAACCGGATTCTTGTGTGTAAATGACTATTTCAAACAACTGAGTTGCATGGAGCTGTTTCAAGAAGTACTCGACTCCAGGGCGTTTCTTGAATCGCCAGCCAGTCTTGTACTGGAAGTATATAAGAAGATATTAACTCGAGTGCCAAAACCCCATATATTTTGGGCCGCCTCATCGACATAATACAGAACTTTGTTACCGTCCATTCAGGATGAACTAGGACACCCGTAATTTCCAGCAAAAGAGTATACGGCGGCTGATAGTAGGGCATCTTCACGGGGTCCGGAAGCAATTTTTCCCGAGAGGGTTCTTTCAAAGCTGTGACATAATTCGACAGTTCACTGACAGACCGATTAAAGTACTGGCTGACAACATTCTGGTCTGAGAACTCGTCCCTAATCTCCCGTCCTTCGTCATCTCGGAGAGGTGTTCCTGAAAGTACACAAAACAATACAATGTAATCACATGTTAGTTCATTCTCGAAAATACTAATATCTTGAAAACAAACAACATGAAACTGTCGCTTACCCCAAACGACAAACACGTAAACTCCAGTAGCAAGAATCATGCTTCCCAATCCGTACAAAGAATATTTCAATGCTCTTGCGGCATTTTCCTTCTGTTTCTTCTCCTCTTCATCTTCTTGCGATTGACCCTTGCTCCCACCTTCGTCCTTGGCTTGACTTGATTTCAAGACCTAAAGAAAGAAACAAAAAATTGCTACTTGCTAGCAGAGCAGGCTTAAACTATACTACCAAAAGACTCAAATCTATTAAAGGTGGAAAAATCTCTAGACTAGAACTTCGACTTACCTGGTCAGATATTCCTAAAATTCCAGAGCCAGAAGTACTTGTGGGAGCAGTAGTAGATTGATGCCGAAGTCCACTCTGGGCCTGCAGAATTCGCACTTGCAGCCGTTGATAATGTCGGAGGAGTTGCTTTTCTCGGTGGAAACCAATGCTTGAGCCAAAGTGACGGCGTAATTGATGAGGACTTGATCTCAAGAATATGACACCGAATTCCTTAAAGGACACATTATTTGCTCTTCTGCTCATCAAAGTCCACAACGGTACAGTAAATTCTTTTAATGCCATTTCCGCGTCTGTAGTTGCTTATCTCTTAATTCAAGGATGAAGCTGTGGACGGGTGCAACTTATTGAATGCTGTAAATGCAAATTAATAGAACAGTACCGTTAGGACGTATACGTAAACATTAAACGAACAATGGCATACTACACAGATAATTTTCAACATCCAAAATCCAAAGTTAAACTTTCGAAATTTTTCATGCATATGTATGAGTAAAACGTGTCCTGTTCGACACACGATGCACGACGTAAATCACATTATAACATACAACGTTTACCATGGTAAATAATTATCGAGAGCAGGGTAAGACTAAATTATTTAAATTCCCCGTTCAACGTGTACAAATGTACATAGATTTTAGGTATTATCGTTTTAATTACCAACCCTTGACGCCCGGCCCCGAGTTATCAGAGCTCTCCTGCTACTGAGACGAGGTTGTTCATGGTTTCCGGTGTCTTCCTTATTCCCGAACCTTCAATCAAACTCGCAATGCAATTCGGACCGGTCACCGGGTGATGTAATTCTCTCCCCGAATCAAAATCCCGATTTCTTAGATTCTCGGATTAATTATTTGGATTCACGTGCCCGCATTCGCACAACGGACGAGTACAGGAAGCTCAGCTTCAAATTAAGTTCGTGCGTGAACCACTTGACGCATTTTAAAGGCATGCACTGTGGTTATCCCTTCTACTACAAAAGAGGCATGTGCGACCAGTACAGATTGCGTTTGGTTTACGCTAAGGCAGTTTGCTGATTACGCAGATCGCACGGTATATTTCCGCATTTCACGAGATGCCATGGGATTTAAAATTTTCCGGGTCTCTTCCAGGTCAATTTCTCATCTCGCGAGCACCGCAAGAGTTTCGGTAGAAAATTAGAACAATAATGGTTTCATTAGGCTTGATTTTTTTTTTAAACTGTTAAAATTCATTTTATAGTTTTACTACAAGCCGATGCGATGGCCTGGGATGTACCATGTACCACGGAAGATAAACTTAGGTAATAGCTACGACGCATGAAGATCCATAATAAAAGCTCGCAATTCATCTAGCCACAGAATAATTTAAACATTAATTTTATTTTTAATTATGCTGTACGTCTTCTATACATCATTTTTAGACAAATCAAAGATAAAATTTGAGCCAGCAGCGGTAGGCATCTACTTTTTTGCAGTATTTGAAAGTATTCGTTCTCGTTCTTCTTGCTCCTCGATGAGCCGTTTACATCTTTCTCGAAATTCTTGAATCGGGTCAGCGTATTTAGAAAATTCGTATAAAACATGGCGGATGTCTCCAACATTAATTGAAGCAATGGCTGTAATAATGTAGAGAAAAACAAGTTTATAGAATAAAACTTGCTAATGAGCACCTACTTCTTTTGAATAAAATTTATTGACTGTATAAATTACGTGTTTATTCTTACTTTGAAGCATGCATGCCAAATCTGCCAGCGTTTGGTCATCATCGTCATTTCCGTTCCAGCGAGGTACAACAAGAGCGTTGTTCCGAACAAATTTCACTGCCTCGGGATCACAGTCAACGATAATGACCTGATGGAAATAACGAAGCATTTAAATACAATAGAAAGCATTATTTCTAAAAGCTTATTTTAAACATGCAGTGTTCAAATCTCGGCCAAGTGGATCCAAATCTTTGCGATAGTGTCCACGGTACCAGTTAGAGACTTCACCAAAGAGGACGTACATCAAAGTATTTGAAGTTTTTTCTAAATCTTGAACAACTGGAAGTCCAACGGCAAGGGGCAGCTCTGAATAAATTACTAGTTCGAACAACCGGGTTTCCTCTAATTGTTTCAAAAATTTATCTACTCCTGGACGTTTCTTAAATATCCATTCGCTCTTCTGGCCTTGACCCTGAGCCTGAAATTCCAAGAATTGATATTGACGCATACTATACGTACGCATTGACCGTTGATAATAAAGCCAGGGTAAAATTCTGCATACCGTCCATTCGTGATGACCAGCAATCCTGTAAGTTCCAGGAGCAACGTAAACGGTGGTTGGTAAGGAGGCTGCAGCGGCTCCGGAAGTAGTATTTCATTTTTCCGTGGAACTTGGCGACCAAGCTTAATGTATTCAACGTAAGCCTTTGTTCCAATAATCAGTGCTCCCAGTGCAAATACAGAATATTTCAATGCTCGGGCAAGAGTTTTCCAATGATT
>VNWX01003131.1:0-10747 GCA_009869905.1 Ceratophysella communis | reverse complement strand
TAATGCTCTGCTCTGCTCTGCTCGGCTTAGAGATTTGCTCTGCTTTGCTTGGCTTGGCTTAAGGATCTGCTCTGCTCTGCTTGGCTTCGGCTTGGCGAAGCTGCTTTATGACTTTGCTTGACTTTGCTTTGTGCTTGGCTCAACTAGAGTTTTGCTTGGCTTGGGCTTGCTTTGCCTTTAGCTTTAATCTGCTTTGCTTTGCTCTGTGCTTGGTCCAAGCTGAACTCAAATCTTGCTTTGCTTGGCTTCAAGCACAAAACTTACACGTGTGGCTATGCCGGATTACACAGAAGCAGATGGTTTGTCCGTCTGTATTTTTACATGCATGGATGCGCTAGCTGTTCTTACTTCTTATATACAATGCGAAAAACTCAATATAAGGGCTGGTTTAGTCAAGAAAAACCAAGCGTCTACTTCAGTGGTAAAAATAACGCACTGGGCAAGCCAGTTTGCTTTGTAAAAAACTATAGGCATTGTAAATATGTGCTCTGGGAGAGAATAGTCGCAGTTATTTAAGTTTTTACACTGGCGGCAAATTTATAAGAATTATCGGCTTTGTGATTTAATATTCAACCTAAAAATATCAAGAATCAAATTTTTATAACTGCAGCAAAACTAATCTGGAAAGAAATAATTTATAGTTGAAAGAACAAAGAACTTTTATATCAATTCATTATCATCGCTCCTAAATACATTCACCACGATAAATTGACAGTACGATCCCCCACTGCACTGTAGCTAATAATAACTGGGAACTAAAAATTTAAATCAAGTACATATAGCACATATGTACTTGATTTAAATTTTTAGTTCCCTCACAAAATGGAATCATGAATCCATGAGTATCGAGCTGCATATAACAATGTAATAATATCATGGTATTTTTTTTTGCTTTTCAGATTTAAAATGCCAGTTGTACCAAAATCAGTGAAGTCAGATGCTTCTAATAAGTCCAAGCTTAAGAAATCTGAACGAAATTCCATGCGTGTTTGTGAACTGTGTGGAAAAGACGCTGGCCGAAACCTTGCCAGCCATATGATTATGCACACAAAGGAAAAACGCTTTAAGTGTGAAATATGTTATAAGTTCTTCAGCACAAAATATAATTTACGAAATCATGTGCTTCGACTTCACGAAATTGGGGAAAAACCGTTAGTGCCATGTCCTATTTGCTACAATTTATATCGAGAAATTACCCTAAAATCACACCTGCGAATCCACACAAGTGAAAAGAATTTCAAGTGCAAAAAGTGTCCTCAAAGGTTTCGCACGAAGGCTGAGTTAGATTTCCACATAGTGACACACCTTTCTCCAAACGAGAAAGTATTTTATCCTTGTGAAATCTGCTGCTCAAAATTTACAAGAAAAGGAAGTCTAAGGGATCACGTCAAACTGAAGCATAGTGGGATATTCAGTCGATATATTTGTACGTTTTGTGACTTGAATTGTAGGTCTCAAACTGCGTTAGCTATTCACATGCGGACGCACACAAGAGAAACTCCATTTTCTTGTACTTTGTGTGACCGAGCTTTTAAGTCAAAAGGGACTCTGAATTTGCATATAAGACATCTGCATTTCGGAGAAAGAAAGTTCCAATGTCATCTTTGTGACAAAAATTATGCTTTTAAGTGTCGGCTGACAAGACATCTCCTCATTCACGAAGGAAAACCCAAGTATCCATGTACAATCTGCGATACAATTCTGACCACTCCTAAGGGTATCCAAAACCATATGATAGCTCACTCGGGTGTCAAGAGCTTTCAGTGTAATGTCTGTGATAAGCGCTTTGCTTTCAAAGGTGGTCTGAAGACTCACAGTCAAGTTCATTCTAAACAGCTGCTTCAGTGTACCAAGTGCAGCTCAACGTTTATGAGTAAATCCGCATTATACTTGCACACGATAAAGCATCGGAACAGAAAATACACCTGTGTACTTTGCAAAAAAGAGTATGCATATCCACAGAGCTTGTCCGCTCATGTGAAAGCTGTACACACAGCGAATGAGAAATAGTTTAAATAATTAGTCAAAAATATTCTAAACAATCTAGTATAAGTAAAGCAGCATGACACTTATATTTAAATAAGTCTATAAAATAAATATATAATTCACCGTCGGATAAAAGTTAAAAATATATTTTTAGCTCGTGATTTAACCAAAAAATGATAAGCGCTCCTAAAAATAAATGCCCATGAACCCTCATCTACTAAGTCAGCCAGTTTTTCTGCTTTATTGCTCATGTCAATTTCATTTATTTAGATACATTAAATCGTTTTCAAAATGCGTTTATTTTACATTGAAATGGCCTTTCAGTTAACTTCCACAATGTTTTTGACGCGTGTTTTCGTATGTTTACTCATTTAAAGAACTAGAGACATGAGCTCGTGTTTTTTGCAATGTAGTTGTTGTATGTGTATAATGCGTGCATGCATAATATTATACTCATTGTCAGGTAAAAACGTTTATATACGAGTACCCACGCAGGGTAGCATACAATATAAATAAGTAAAAAAAAAAATACGTACAAAAACTGAACGTTGCAATGTCGAGTAGGATCTTACCTTACTGGGTGAAAATGTTCATAGTTGTATATTTATTTACTACAGTATATAAGTAGGTACCAACCAAACTTTTAGTCCGCATTTTACACTTGCAGTAAATGCTTTCAGTGGCAGTGAATTTAAAAATGTAAAGAGCTGTCAACGAAATCCGTCCGCAAATAAATTCTACTTCTTAATTAATATTAGCATTGGACATAAAAATACGAGCAAACGTGAATATTTCTGACATCCCTTCGCTTTAAATTAGGGTCATCCGAAAATGGAGCCGTCCGAGAATAATGGCAACAGCAAAATATTTATCTTAAAAGGCTCTGAAGCGGAAGACAGTGTCCCGTTTGAATATGCGAAATTCCGTGAACCGGATATTTGTGAAACAGATGTAGAAATTTTGATACTAGATGCAGTTCAAGTGGAAATCCCAGTTTTAATGAACATCATGAAGCGGTTTAGGTCCACACTGACAGAAATTCGGCTGACACGAATCAAACTCCGAGTTATTTGGTCTGCTGGAGAAGATGATTTCATGGAATGGGTCAAAAGTGCTGCACGAGAGTTCCGGGATTCTGGACGAGTTTACCTGCCACGACTCAAAGTGTTTGAATTTAGGATTGCAGGACATCCATTTTCACACAATGAAATCTCAAATGAAGCCGAGTTGGAAATATTATCCACGTTTTGCTTCTTCGATACGAACGCTGACACAGTCCCGGATTTCGAACAATTTGGACTAATTTGTGCATCCGGTTTGGATCTTAACTTTAACTTAACTTATGACAATCGTTTGGATTTCGCAGTTTACATACAAATTGATCCAATGATGGGACAGATCAAGTCTAAACTTTTGTGCACGAACATCGTTCTGCAATATTATATTTCAGCTCAGCTTCCGCTGAAAGACTTGCAGCTTCTGGACTCGGCCTGCAAAGATCTGAATCCTGAATTAATTCCGATTGATTTGGAAAAGTTGGACTATCAACCGAATTGGACGGGTCATACCAGCTGTGTTAGTGTATTGAGTAAATGCCCGAATTTAAAAGAACTCGTCATTTCCACTGGCGATGAATCTGTTCCAATTTCCGCACTTCCGAGAAGTCTAAAGCGTTTGTCGTTGTGTCGTGGAAGTTTTACATATTCGAGCGGTGTTCAGTTGGAATTGGATTATCTCAATTTAAATTGCTTAGAAGATCTTAACTTTGATGAAGGGATAGATAAAGATTTCTCCACAATTTTCAACTCTAAAAATGCATACGCACACTGTGATTTGTTTGACTTTACACATTTTCTGAAAATGGAACGAATTGAAGATCTCACTATTCAGATGTCAATGTGCAGCGATGGATTTTCAGAAGATCAAATTCAGTTCTTGCAAGAATTTGGAATTACAGAAATTCCAAGTGATCCCTATTCTGGACGCGATGGGTTTCGCCTCGTCAAAGAAACATCTAATGAAACTGGAGATTCGAAGTGGAAAATACTGCACAGTGCTCCTTGGGGTGCTCAAAACTAGCTTTATTACGATCTGAAATTAATTATTATATTATTCATTTGTCCTAAGAAATTTGCTAATTATATTCATACCTAATATAAATTGTATGGAGTTTAAATTGAGTAATACTTGTCTAAGGACAATATTTTTAGCCAATAAATGTTTCTGTACACAATAAGCATTTGTTTATCATGGCATTTTACATGTTTTAAATGCAATAAAAGCGGCTAAATAATACGAAGCCTTGGTATGTGTTGTTATGTTTTATGGAACTTAATCAGGAGCTTGAATAGAAGAATGATTTTAAGAATGTATGCACCAGGGCTATAAATTTTTTTATGTAGCTCACTCAAATTGAAGCTCTGATTTGACTAGGCTAAATCTCAATTTTCAATTTCTTTTATAATCCTCACCTAAATCCAACACATTCATCAATCCTAATCTACTTAGGCTCTGCCATTAAACGTTTTTGAAACAGTTGGTCTGGTCAACTACGATTTTTCTGAGCTATTGCACACCACTGATCGTGCTTAGTGCGACCATGAGAATCAAAAGCGAAGCTCTGAAAGTTTTGCCGAATCGTGACAGACCAGATCCAATAGAGACTGAGATTCCATTAATCCTACAGAATTTTCCCACGCGGATCGTCTGGCGGAATGTGACGTTATTCGCGTTACTGCACGCCGCTGCTATATTTGGGCTAATTCTATTCCTAAGTGGCCGAGTAATGTGGCAGTCAGTCCTCTGGGGTAACCAATAAATCAAGCATGGTTTCAAAACAGTGCAAGTAACACACTAAATATCCATGTTTGTGTTACAGTGTGGTTCCTGTACAGCATCAGCCAGTTCGGCACAACGGCGGGCAGTCACCGTCTATGGTCACACAAGTCGTACAAAGCTAAGCTGCCTCTTCGCATCTTGCTTGCCTTCTTTCAAACGGTAGCTTTCCAGAATTGTATCTTCGAGTGGGCCCGTGACCACCGAGTGCATCACAAATATTCGGAAACGAACGCTGACCCGCATAACGCCAAGCGTGGGTTTTTCTTTGCTCACATCGGCTGGCTCCTCTCTCGCAAGCATCCTGCCCTCATTCAGAAAGGAAAAGGTCTCGATCTCTCTGACCTTAAGGCGGACGCCGTGGTCGCGTTCCAGAAAAGGCAAGTATGATCAACTGTGGGAGAATACTTGGGAGTTTGCTGGTCAGTTTAATGTATTATTTGCGGTTCAGGTACTACTTGCCGTTGATGTTGCTGTGCTGCTTCGTCCTCCCGCCCATCGTGCCCGCGTACTTCTGGTCCGAGAGCTTCCAGGCATCCATATTTTTCTGCACGCTGTTCCGCTACTGCTTTAACCTGAATGTCACCTGGCTCGTCAACAGCGCTGCTCATCTCTGGGGAAAGCGGCCTTATGACAAGTGAGTTTACAAAAATGGCTGCCTCGAGATCATTCTTTTCTTTTGCAATTTTCATTGATTTGGCATCTTGGATTTTCTTGCTTTTAGGCAAATTTATCCTGCGCAAAACATATTTGTGGCGATCATGTCCCTGGGAGAAGGTTGGCACAACTACCACCACACCTTTCCCTGGGATTACAAGACGGACGAACTGGGGTTCTATCGCTTCAACCTCACCGTCGCTTTCCTGGACTTCTTTGCTTGGGTTGGCTGGGCCTATGACCTCAAGACAGTACCAAAGGAGGTGGTCCTTGCCCGTGTCCAGCGAACTGGGGACGGTAGCTACGAAACCAAGCAGGGAGGACCCTGGGGCTGGGGTGACAAAGACATTCCGGCAGAAAACGCCGTTGTCACTGAAATCACGAGAAAGTTTCAGAAACCATAAAACAATGTCTGTGTTTAAAAAACGTTTTTTGATGAGCTCCTAGATGGGCTGAAAACCACTTTCTTGTTATGCTTGCTGGACTTGATAAAATACGAATAGGCTTTCAGTATGAATATGATCGTGTCAGCAAATGAATTAAAGCTACGGAAGTAAATATGAATTTGAACAGTGATTAAAATTAAAATGATTTTCGATGAAATAGTTTTAAGGGATTTTACCATAAGACGAAACTGCCTTAATTGACTGTAGGCAGGTAGCCTACCCAGCTATCGGTTGAACTCATGATCACCTGCATGACTCGACATTCATCGAGTCATGAGCCTGAACCGATAGCTGGGTAGGCTACCTGCCTACATTGACACTTGTGGCATAAATAAATACAAACGGCTAGTAGTTTAGAATTAATGACACTGAGAAAAGCAATTATAAGCAAGCAGGTTTAGCTCGACAGATGAGGGATTGGAAACCCACCGCATAATTTATCATTAGTACCTAGTTATTGAACATTCTTGTGTGGAATGCTGATAAATCTGCAGTTGCTTTGCTGCATGAATTCTATAATAGATACTATTAAATAATTATCATGTAGCTACCATAAACCGCAAATAGTCCACGCCTTATATCCGAATCCGGGTTATAGTTTCAATATTTAAATAGTTCAGATACAGATTCAAACGGAACCACGAGAAATTTCTTTAAATCCATACCATGGAACTTTATAAATTCTTATTTTGTCTATGGCTATATTCTCTGGCAACATTTCCTTTTGGTGAGATCACTTCCGGATTGCAGATTCTGATTATTTAACTATTTCTGTCAAAGAGTTCGAATAAAACGTTATAGATTTTCTGATTTATCAGTGTACACGGACTGCAATGGAAGTTCAGCTGAAAATTGCACTAAGGCTCAAACCTGTAAAGACTCTAGCACTGGGCTTGAGTACAGACTTTGCAATATTGACACGTGTCCCATCAAAATTCCTTACAAGTTTATTTCATGCAAAGACCTCGATTTCTCTGCTGGAAGAGGCAAATTTCTCTGCTCCAAGTGTGTGGAGTGCAGCAAAGTTGGTCAGCCTTGTATTGGAAATCAGGATTGTTGTCAGAATATACGAGATGAAGAAGGTAATCAAATTAGTCACATGATTTTTAAGGCGTACATGAGCATAGTATTTTACATAAGGGCTCATATTTAGGAGCTTCTGGGAAAATTCCGCGTCTGAATGCAGGCTATTGTGGTAAAAATAACAAATGCGGTAAGTACAACAGCAGCAGATAACACAGAATTTGGACAGTTAATTTTGAAGTCCTAAAATTATTTATACTTAAAGTGCCTACGTAAGTTACGTATAGTCTGGCTTAAGTACTGAGAAGCTATTCGTTTGCAGAACGTAAAAGTTGCCCTGGGACCAATGTCAACATTTGTAGCAACCCGAAGCTTTGTTCCTACCCGGATACTGCATCAGGAGCAACAGTAATGTATAAATTTTGTTTTCCGGACGTAAATAGCCAATGTCCAATCTCGCTACCAGCAAAAGCTTCCATTTGTACGGTCGTCGATTACAAATTGCAAGACGAATGCTTTAGATGTGAAAAGTGTTCAACACACGGAAACGCTTGTGAAAGACATGATGACTGCTGCCAGAGTTATGCGTTGATAAACGGTAGAGTCAAATTTGTATTTAATATATAGTCTTGCACATTAACTCAATTTGTGATTCTGGTAAAACCTACATACCTAGCTTTCTCCGGAACAAATCGGGTTGCATTAAATGGCCACTGCGTCAACAAACAATGCCGGGCCTGCGTAAACAACAACTCTCCTTGTGACTATAAGGTAACCCCAAAGCTTCCATGCTGCGGGCTACTGCATGATGCTGGGAAGGACGTAATCGACTGTCGCTACAACACTGTTCTACGCCAGTTGACCAACTTTCCTCAACTCTATCCTTACTGTGCCCCGAACCCTTGCGACGAAACACGGAAGAAAGCACTGGATTTGTTTTTCCCAAGATGCTACGGATATGGAAATATCGAAAAGCGCAGACGATACTCCGGCGTTAACTTTTGCAACTGTCCCAAAGAAAACGACAAGCATGGCGGCTACAAGTGTGTCACAAATCAATGCATTGGATGCGCTAATCCAAGGTGAAAGATGCGGGAGCTCAAAATATCCCGAGTGTTGTGACAACCACCTCTGCGTCAAGAAGAAATTTCGAAAGAGCTACTGTGTACAGACTTGTGCTCTGCAAGGTCAGATTTGCACAGATAAGCCGAGTGGAACTAACGGTGTGCAGAATTGTTGTAACGGTTTAAAATGTGCTGTAAATGTACAAGATGAGACATTCAACTTTTGTCATAGTAGGTGATTGCACTGAGGAGGGCCGTCCATGCGAAAATAGTAATACTTGCTGCAAAGACTTGACCTGTAAGCTTAGCACTAGAAACGATGCCGAATTAGTAGTTTTTCCAGAGCTTAAGAAACTTTGTCTCAAGTGAATTCTTGTTCTCAGTGGGTACTACATTGAACGGATTAAATCATTTTTAATAAAATTGAAAGGTTAAATTCGTCTTAAAATACTAAACGCTTTGATCAGAAATCTAAAGACTCCCCAAGTAAAGCTTACTATTATCGATAGATACTTATAAACACCGTCGTCGGGTTGAAATGTTATGAATTGTAAATTTAAAGATGAGCCGTTAAAATTTTGCAAAGTAGGTGATTGCACAGTACGTCATACATAAGCGGGTTCTTGCTGTAAGATGAATCTTCAAAACAATGCCGATACACACTTGAATCAAGAAAATCCACAGCTTTTCTAATGTTGCGTTAAACGCTTTAATCAAAAGCTAATAAATCCAGGTTTAAGTCTTCTACTAACAACTACCGGTACTTTTTGTGATAAAACTAGACGAATTGAATGAATATCAGTAATCTAGTTGGAGCCGACAAGACGCTTTACGTAGACCTGGAACGTATAATTGATTCCATTTTCTTCCTGTTCCAACTGAGACACTTCAGGAACTGTAATTAACTCGAACAGTGCTTCATCCACAGAAGGAAAGAAGGCATCACACTGAAAATGCTTTTGAATGCGAGTAAGGTAAATTCGATGGCAGTACGGCGAGTCCATTGCCATCTGTTCAAACGAAAATGTTTAAAGCTACAAAAATACAATATCCTGTTTCAAGGCTAGAAACAAGAACTGCATTAGCACTAAACTGCCGTGCAGAAATGCAATTGATCCGATTGTGAATGCAATATGTGTTATGACTTAATATTTTTAAATTGCATTTGTGATCAATTATTTGACAGTACAAGAATAAAAAATTTCATGCCTTGTAAATATTACTGCCTCCGCAGATCCAGATTTCTCCAACATCCGCAAATTGCGGAGCGCTTTTGAGCTCACTAAGCATTTCATCCCAGCTCCGGTGAACATAAACCCCGGCCGGCCAAGAGCTGCACACAGAAGTTAGAAATACGCAGATGAAAATAATTCAAATTTGTTAGAATTAACTTAAATTTTCGTTAGATAGGTATATGGTTTTGTTTACGAGTATGGAGTAGCCCTGGAAAGCACGACGTTGATACGATTTTTCAGCGGTCGGTCATTCTCAGGAAATGCCTCCCATGTCAAGCGCCCCATGACCACAACGTTGTTTGTCACCTTATTTCCCGCACACAGCTGTGTCATTTTGTCGAAGTAAGCAAATTCCCTTCTGCCAAATAGAGATTGATTAGTTCAAAAACGTACGTTTTGAGGAGATCTGTGTTAATCAAGTCTTCGTTTTTTTTTAACACTCACTCCAAGTTCCAGGGAAGTCTCCCTTGATAGCCGATGCCCATATTCTCACAGGCTGCAGCTATTAAATTGAATTTCAGGTCACGATCCCTACGGCTCTCCATGCTTGATTTGTTCAAATAGTCTGAGGGAGCGTCGAGGTCGAGAGTGATGAAAACTGAGAGAGCGTGAGCAGCGGCTGAGTAATTTTTCAGGTCTGAAGGAGCTCCGGACTATTTGTACACTAAATCTTTACACTAATTAATCTTTCTTATTTTGCATATACGTATCTTAGGATTTGCGGTATTCAGATAACAGTCATGCAAATTGTGTTAGTGAGAATTAATAACGTAATCTCGACAACCGAAAACCGCAGCAAAAATGTTACATTGTCCGAATGACTCATTCTGATTATAATACGCAGGTGCTTTCGTGCGAAAGGTTACTCAATACATTTATCCCATCCCACCTTCTTATCAGTTTCTGGCCGAACGCAATAAAGTAAAAATAATATTGCAGCAAAAGTTTCATAATTCATAAATAAATTAGGTAAGCTTCAATTTGATCGATTGACTTGTTGAATTTCATTCTACGCGGCATTCATTGAGGCTTATGGGTAAAATTTTTTCGCAGAACCGAATAATCTGCGACAATTGGGCGGCGACAAACAGGCGGGGCAACTATTTGGGGATTGCCTATTGGTTGGGTGACTAATTCTCTTGCCTCTAACTCCAAGAAACGCTAGCATTTCCTTAAAACTGAGTTTAATAGCAAAACGTGATAAAAAAAAGATACCTAATAGCTTTTCAAGAATAAAAATCATGATTTTTGGAGCGCTGGTGAAAAGTCCACCCAGAAGTTGAAACTGCGTCAAAATATATATTAGCTCCACTGTTTGCATTGATGTTCCTTTGTTATCTCAATTTGTGACATCGCTTGATGCTGGAAGCCTCATTAGGCATAACTTCAAAAACCTCACTTTAAATATTAACGCTAAGCCACTAATTATCATTTCTAATTGGATGTCTTTGTAGCTGACACGGAAATCTGATTAAATTGAGCCGTCATCCCTCCAGATCGG
>VNWX01003130.1:0-10748 GCA_009869905.1 Ceratophysella communis | reverse complement strand
TAATCGGCATCACAATACATTAACGACGTCACCCGCCGTTTGCGGAATACCCTGTAAATTTAGACGATGCGGCAACAAGTATCAACAAAGGGGGTAACCTACTTTGTGAACAGGCGGTACATTTATTTGACCTGCCATAGCTGCTAAAGATAAGGTAACATATTTTATATTGATTGTCACTTGTTCCTAATAAAATATTACTAGTCTATCCAAAAAAAATAGGCGGTTTTTTCTGGGCCGTTGCTGAGGAAACCGATTGTTTATCTCATGCAAAATACATGTAGATATAAAAATTATTCCGCCGAAAAAACCGCCTATTTTTTTTGGACAGACAGTAGTTTGAGGTGCTTATTGCAGGACATAGTGTTTGATTGGCAGGTATGCCTACGTCATGCGTGTGACGTGGCCGGCGACCACGTTGGACATGTATAAGATTGCCATTGCAGAGTCGACGCTTTTCGTTTTCAAAACGAAACTTGAAGATTACGATTAGACTAGCACTTTGATTTAATTATTACTTAAATATTTATTCTAACTCTTTCTCTACCTTTTTTTATAGAAACATAGTATTTACTTCTACTCTTGTTTTGTGTACAATTTAATTTCAGGAGACAAGTCTGATTGCAGATTGTGCCACAATGAGCAGCGGTAGAAGCCGCGGAGGCGGTTGCACTGGAATGAACACCAGATATCATTTGCGATCCACTAGAGCTGTGAGCCGAAGCCGAAGATTAGCCTCAAGTTCCAATAACGCAAGTGGTTCTGAAATCCAAGTTTTGCGACGAAGTGAACGAGTTGCTTCTCAAAGTAGTCTCACTCATCTGCAGAATAATCCTCCGAAGCCTCAAGTATAAAAGAGAACTGTGTGCAATCAAACCTCAACGAAGCATCAGGAAAAGCACTACGCGTGGAGGAAGAGGAAAAAATCTTAATTCGCGACGAAAGCAGGTATTTCTGGTGAAATGAGAAACGAATAGTGTATTTTCCTTTTTATAAAACTAACTCCACAAGCAAAACTAAAAGTAATTGTATGTAAAGGTCCCAGGAAAAGTTGTCCAGCGGAAGCCTCTCGATTATACAACCGTGGATTCTCCCGAGTACAAAGTATTTAGAAATCCTATGGTGAGATTTAATATTAACATGTATTGCTCAGCATGCCTCATTTTGTCCTGTGGGATGTCTTGAAAATTAACAAACCCGCATTTTTTATGTTTATTAGTTGTTTGACGAGATCGCAAGTTACTTGGACCATGGCACACTAAAGGAGTTAAGTAAAACAGGACGTTTACTACGTGATGTCACTCGTGGATGCAAACAGTACATCAGCTGCACTCAGCTGAATATAACAACAATTAGTAGACCAAACCTGCTAACAATGAGGAATCCAGTTAAACGCAAACCAGGAATTAGTATTTTGAAGTCCAATTTTTTCCCATGGAATAATGTCAATCTGGACTTGAAATTACATGGTCAACCTCTCTTAAAAATTATCAAAGGTATCCTAAGCTCAGAATCCGTAAGAAGTCTGCAATTGAATATTCCTGATGGTCGACCGGATTTTCGTGTGATGCATGATGCTGCAGTTGCAGATCTGATTCTCTCTGTACATCACCAGAAATTCAAATCGTTGGTTCTTGATATCAACGTTCTACGTCGTTTCTCAGCTTTTTTAACTGATGAAGTCAAGAATCACCTAAGCTCTCTCGATTACATACGAGTTATTCCTCATCCCTGTCCCAAATATAATCCTGAGCTGCTCTACATAAACGAGAACCAGGGCGTCCTGGACGTTGACATGGGGAACGTCGTCCTTGCCTCGAATATTACTGCCTTATCAACTGTACCATTCACTGCTCTCCGAACTCTGAAATGGGAAGTTAGCCTGAATTCTATCCGTGATGACGCCATGGAACAACTAATCGTTCTTGTTGAACGGAATAAGAACACATTGACCGATCTGTCACTTCATGGCAGTATTTGGAAGTTGGAGAAGATTAAGACTATTGTATGTCCCTTGCTTCGTACCTTCAATGCGAGAGCATCTTCGGAAAGATCAGCGATGGTCTCTGACTTCATTAAGAATCAGCGGTTGCTCCAGAACTTGTCCGTAAACATTACTGGAATAATGCGATCCCTCGACCTTCCCAACACCATTCGAGACAGGAGCTCTGAACTCAAGAAACTGTCAATACGCTGGGTCCATTTCGTTAGCGTAGACGGCCAACGTGTTACGTTTGATTGGAGCTATCTTTTGGGATTGACTCACCTGGAAGAACTTGTGATGGATCAAACTTTCCTGCCGAATGATATTACAAGTACCCTGGGACATATTATTCGTCATCTTCCTCCAACTGTTCGCAAAGTTGCGATTAATGGGGTTCTACCGGCACTAGTCGAACTTGGCGGAGCAAACCTTCTTAATGCCCAAGTGCTCCTAACTGACAACTTGACGAGACTTACACGTCTTACGTCATTGGATTTCATGAACGTCAGGAATTCCGTTTCCGACAATAATCTTCAGTGGATTTTTGCTAATATGCTGCAGCTTCAGGAATTTGGAATCCAAACTTGTGATCAAGTGACCGATTTTGGGATCACCGGGAAGCTTAATGGTCATCAACCCACAGGATTCAATCTTGCCAGTTTGAAAGGTAACTCATTCATCCCAAACCAATATTTTTTGACATTTTGCTAGTTATTTGCTAAGCTTAAATATACTACAATTTAAGTATCTTGACTCTTTATTTTTGTGTAGGACTTTCGAAAATTAAGTATAATGAAGTGCCGTCATTTAACTTTCGAAGCTCTGTACTCGGTTGTTGCTCATGTTGAATTGAAGCAACTTAGCATAATGGCTCCACCGGTAAGTACTCATGCTTAACCAAATGTATTGTATTTGTAGAGTGATACTCGTGAAATATATAACAAATAATAATTATATCAGTTGTTATTTGTTATTATCAATTACATTTCTATGTATCTTTTTATTGTTAAAGGGAGAAGGCAAAGTTGCTCAACGGAATGTTATCAAACTCGTCGCACAAAACCCGAGCTTGGAAGTTCTTAAACTTGGATGCAATGTTACTGAATATGCGCAGGGGTTTCCGATTTCGTATATGCGGCCCAGAATTCAAAAACACGTCCCTAGATTCAAGAGTCTTGAGCTTCTAGTAAGTAATTGCGTACACAATTATGAAGCTAGGTAGAAGCTCTGCTGCGAAGAGATCGAATAGCCAATTTTTCAGAAGACATTTTCCCTGTTTCAGATGTCAGGAGATGAGGAATGGTTGCATTTGGACTTTTCTGACGATGAAGGAGATGACGATGGTGGAGCTTTGTTTAGCGATAGCGATTCTGCGACTGACTCTGACGAAGAACTGAGCGATGGCGACGATAATCTCGATCATCCTGGTGGCTTCGACTTTTTTGCTCCAGCTCCGTTTTTTATCCATCATAATGGTTGGTTGTGAGTCTAATAAGTCTCTGCTTCTGTTACTGACTGGGCCCCAAACCCATGGCCATGGCCTGCCACCAGAAAAGATCGAGCTATCAAAAGCTTTTTCAATTTGTGGTGATGTCACGTGCCTCCTCATAGGTTTAAAAAATTTGACATTCCTTCTCGCTGTGTTGTGAGTTACCTGTTCACTTCTATTTCCACACAATATTAGTCTTAAGTAATACACGGAATTACAAGGTCAGGAAGTATGACCTTGTGGAAGCGCTAAAAAGTGTGCTATATGCTAAAGCTTACTGGGGTATACGTATACGTATTATTTATAACGTCGGAGTTAATCTGATCTGGATGACAATTCGGATCCTCAAGCCGTCATACGTTTTCCTTATTCTGTTAATTAAACTCAACTTCGATGGAGGTATCTGAACTGAAGTAGTTTTATGTCGATTGAACCCGAGTATGCCAATGATATGAATGCACTTCAACTAGTGTCACGGACGGTAGACGGGGGAGCAAGTAGCAAGTCGGTCACAAATGCAGTCGTTAGCACGAAAACAAATGCAGTGTCCGTAGTCGTAGTATTAATTAAGAGTGCGAAAATTAGCTTTCATTTAGTCGTGCAATTGTCTGGTTGGAGAAAATTATAAGTCTGTAACAGGATTTTTGATATTTCGAGCTGTGAATGAAAATCGAGCTGATATAATCTTAAATGAATTAATATGAATAGCCTTTGCCTAATAATTGACGGCGTGATCTAGATCTAGGTAGGCCACGAACAAGCATTCAGCTTAGTTAGATCATAATTTAGAAATGCATTTCTTGTCTAAGAGCTTGTGGATGTGAATGTTTTTGTTTCTCATTCTAAATGCTATATTTTTGAACATTGAATTGTAAACTGTATCGTATCGTAAAATTGTAAATCATGAATCGTTACATATTTAAATCCTGATGAATCGCTAGCGTAAATATGTTGCCCAGAGCCCAACATGGACCGGTAAAACCACCCAGTTTATTAGCCAGCTAGAATGTTATTAGAAAGCATTTTTGCTGGCAACTATATATTCTAGATTGTAGAGACTGTAGGTAATTGCTCGTTATTATAAAAGTTTTCCTCCCTACCATAATGTGCCTCAATGTTTTGATTTAATGGTTCATTAAAATTTCCAGTCTAGCAGGGAGAAACGTAGTTTAAACACAAAATATCGAATCCTTCTAGGGCGGAGTTAAGTTACGGTTTAGGCGAACTACCTTCACTTTAACCTAAAACTTAGCTTACCAAAGTTACAAAACCTCAACTGTATTAAAAAAAAAGTTCAATTTTATAATACGTGTTGTTTGTTGAGTATATGAACTATAAAAATTATTACTTATTTACTTATAGTTTATAAATAAAATTGAAAATACGAAAAAAAGAATGCTAATATTTACATTATGTTTCAGCTCATGTTATTGGAGCACTAAACACTTGAATTCCTAGAAATGCGAACACTTATAAAGTACATTTGATCGTATGATGTTGACTAATCAGTCAGAAACGTCAGAAGTCAGAATTGTTTATTTGTTTCGAGGCTCCTCGTTGGCGAATGGAGGAGGTGTGGACAATGCATGGGAATTTAGTGAATGAAAATATTTGTTCAACGGTATTATTAGCTAGAGCATGTCACTCGTGTCAGGTTCCAGGCCATGTGCTCCAGGAGTATGGGTAACCTAATTCTGTCCGTGGTTTGTCTAAGGGTAGGCGGTAATTGCACTCGAGGTCAAAGCAAATTGTTTAAGCAACATATATGGTAATTTAACATAAGTTCAGGCAGGCAATGTAATTCTTGGTGACTCGTAAGCGCTGGTGTGATTACATGCATTTTGAACTTACGATAATGAGTTAGGCTAGGTTAGGTTAGACATTTATGCATTCACTGATATAGCTTACTTATGCGAGTGCCAAACCTTAAATGCGGAAGGATAACAAAATTTGTTCGAATTTTGTGACCGTGACTATTGTCTGCAGCCCGATTGTCGGAAAATTCTACAGGTCTTTTTTCGTGGTCAATGTAAACATTTCATTTTCTCGAGTTCAATGACGGGTCATTCCTCACTTCATGATATCAGTAATTCATTAATAGTAAGTAACATAGAAATGCTGAGAAAACACTTACGTTTTTCTTACAAAGTAAACAGGATTAAGATTAAGGTGATGTGTAAGAAAACCCTTCCATTTCTTAAAGCTAAAGTGGCTTCGACTGTCGATTTTCTGTCGCCTTTTGACATACATGAAGTGGCATGACTCATGCTTCATTTAATTGTTTGACAAGGGCCGACGCTCGACAAATCTTTAAAAGTTGGAATATTTCCGTATTCTAATTTTAAATAAATTTAAGGTCCGTCCGGTCCGGACATGCCCATGCCCAACACAAACGTTGGGTACGGCTTAACTTAAAGGTTCAAGACTCTAGTGTTGGAATATTTCCATATTTTAATTTAAAGAAAGAAAATTCCTGGCTTAATATTAGTAACAAAGAGCTATGACTCGCAGATAGTCGTTATTATGAAAGCTGTAAAATAATTTCACACGAATTTGCCGTGAGAATTCATATTTTTGCCGATTGTTGTACTATTGTGATATTGTTATAAAAATGCTCGTCATTCCAGTAAAATGGAATTGTGAGGTAGAGGTAAGCGTTCACAAGTTTTGCCTTAGCGTCCAGTTTCAGTTTCTAATTCTAGACGCCGGAGTTTCTACGCGTTTTTTCTAGAAGCTAAGCTATTAGAAGGAAAGCGCGTGATAAAATTTCTCAATAGAGCTTCTCGGGTTTCACAAGGGACAAAAAATCATTGGTAGGCGTGTACTAAAACGGATCGAACCACTACTTTTCCTTTGAGCGAGAGGAATTCTGCGTTTGAGGTTATTACTCGTGGGGATTTCATACGTTTTAACACTTGTGTATTTATTTATATGGACAGCACAACAGCACAAGTGACAAAACCTTTTTTTTTTGGTTAATAGTCTGACCAACTAACTGGTGGAGAAGCACGTTATCAAAAGAACTCAGAAGTTAATTCAATCTCTCAGTCAAGTCAATAGAAGGGCAAGGGGGTCGGTCGGTGGGATTTGTGATAATATTTATTTCTAGAAGCTAGTTCCGTAACTTTTTATAGCGCCTATAGACTCATTAAAATCAGGAGTCTGCAGTCCAATGTACGACCAACACATTAATTTTTCCACCCGTCGTTAGGCCATGTTTATAAATACTGGTAGACCTCAGGAGTTCCTATAATCATTCCTAGCCCAAGCCTCAAGCCGTAAGGTCACGAGAAAAGCAGCTACAAAGGGTCACACACGCGGTCACAAGTAACAAGTTTTGTGTAGCCGTCCCATAACAATAATTCATAAGTTCATTGTCAGTAGCGTCTTCTCCTTGCATTTATTTACGTCAGACCCGTTAAAAAAATGTATTTCTACTTCCGCCGGAAATAGACAGATTTTATCGCAAAGTTGATTTCTCAGTTAAAATTACCATAATGTTGTCTGAACCTTAATTCAGCATCGTGACGAGTCACAAATATACCAGTCAGCAGTCAAAGTTCCTGAATACCACGTAAATCAGTATAATATTTTGTTTTTCTATTAGTGTAACGTTAAATTTAATTTGTAATTTGCAATGAGAACCCTAGTACGTATGAGAACCCTAGTACGCTGCAATTTGTCTGGGATTTGCTTGGTAGTGATAAGTATTATTCAGTTTCTGACGTCAGGGATAACAGGATTGCATCCGATTGTTTTGGGTAAGTACTTAAATCTTTTATTTGTACATTTACCGAAATCCAGGCGATTTTTCAAATCTAATTAGTTTATTTTTACATATTTTGCAGTGCCTGGAGATGGAGGAAGTCAAATTGACGCTAAGCTCGACAAACCCTCTGTGGTTCATTATATCTGTACCAAGAAGTCCAATGATTTTTTCAATATTTGGCTCAACATGGAACTTTCTCGTACCGGTTGTCATTGATTGTTGGGTAAGCGAGTGACTCACGCGGTCTCTTATTTATTTAGTTTTATTATTTATATTAGTATTTTTGTATCAATATCTTTAATGTTTTGCAATCAATGTAAACAGGAATATTGCAAAATTATGATAAATTTTGTGAAATTACTTGCTTATTTCAGTTCAGTTTAAAGCTTGCTCAATCGTTAGGGTTAAATAAACTTTAAATAAGACTGAGTTTATCAAGTAAGGGCTTTTAATCGTAATTATAAAACTTCTGTAATAATGCACTTTAAATGATTTAACTATGTATTATACGGTTGTATTTTGTGCCTTGTGTTTTCTTACAAACATCTTGTTTAGTGCACTATCGTATTGAGCTTACTTGCATGAGCTGTAAGGGCTTTTAATCGTAATTATAAAACTTCTGTAATAATGCACTTTAAATGATTTAACTATGTATTATACGGTTGTATTTTGTGCCTTGTGTTTTCTTGCAAACATCTTGTTTAGTGCACTATCGTATTGAGCTGACTTGCATAAGCTAAAACTGTGACACATATCTTAAATATGTCAGCTAAATCATGTATCACACATCATATTTAATTGACCTTTAGAATTAAGTTCGTGGCTCGTGTGCAACGGGAGAATTTTGCATTTTATGATTAATGATGACGGTGACGGGATTTTTTATGTTTTCAGATTGATAACGTCCGGCTTGTTTACAATATGAGCACGAGGAAGACAGAAAACAGTCCTGGAGTCGAGATAAGAGTTCCTGGATTTGGAAATACAACTACCGTGGAGTACCTTGACCCGTCCAAAGCATCTCCTGGAGTGTATTTCCAGTCTATAGGTTTGTCTGACATAGAGCAATATTTTCTTGCATGCTATAAACACTCATGATGGTGTGACATGGCGCACATGAATGCCATTCAATGTCCAACTGTCCAAGGTCTAAGGCCAACGTTTTCTGTATATAGTTTTTTTTTATATCGTACATGCCGTAGAACCGCAAAAGTAATCTTCCGTAATATTTATTTAGTGGAACAGTCACTTCTTCCGTTGGGCTATTCAAGAAACGAAGACATTCGCGGAGCACCGTATGACTTCCGAAAAGCCCCCAATGAGATGCATGATTGGATGGTGGATTTCAAAGCGCTCGTGGAACATTCCTATGTCACAAATTCTAATCAATCAGTGGTGCTTCTAGCTCATTCCATGGGCTCCCCGTTATCTCTCTATTTTCTGAATTTGATGAGCCAGTCTTGGAAAGATAAGCATATTCGGGTAATTTCCATGTCCGAAACATTTGACCACGATCAAAATATTTGCAAAAATTTTTGTCACATGATTTATATAGTGTTCCCTAAATTCCTAATTAGGCTCTTATCACACTTGGTGGTGTCTGGGGTGGATCTGTGAAAGCTGTCAAAGTTTTTGCAATTGGTAAGCCGGTTTAGAATTCCATAAATGCTATAATACATTATTACGAGCCTACCAATTACTACAGAAGCTTTAAGAACAATTTACCTACGATCCGATACTATAGGTGATGACCTGGGTGCCTACGTGCTACCAGCCCATACACTCCGAGGTCAACAAAGAACCTCTCCGTCAACCGCCTGGCTTCTACCCTCAAATCAATTCTGGGGCGCTAATGAAACGCTAGTCGAGCTCGCATGGTTAGGAAACGTGACAGTAAATAATTACCAGGACTTCTTCAATGCCATGAACTATCCCGTCGGTTACGAGATGAGAAAGGACACGGAAAATTTGCTCAGAGATCTCCCGCATCCCGGTGTTGACGTTCATTGTTTGTATGGCAGTGGGGTTTCGACTGTTGAAAGGTACGACTCACATTTATTATGATTCATTCAACAACATTGAATTGAGTTATTTGGCGGAAGCATTTTGCAATAAGCATACAATGACATAATCAAAGCCTAACTGCGTACCAGGATTGGAGCAGCCAATCGCGTACCCAATTTCCAGACACACCACTAGACCAGACCAAACTGGGTCATTGGGTTTATGTAACTTCCATGATCCATTGTGTCACTATCTTCGTCTTAGCCTTGCCTGTTAGTTAAATGCATCATGATTTTTTGCTTACAAATAGTTATGCGTAGTTCCAATCCAATCATATCTTTAATTGGAATGTCGAACGAGACATGTGCAATGTTGTTAGGTTAAACTGGTTCATGCTTTGTGTAATTGCGTTGTGAATCCTTGCATAACTTCGCATTAGTTAGCAAGTTAGCATTTAAGCAAGCAAATTCCTTAAATGAAGGTCATCAAACAAAAATATTTGATAAAATGTTTGCACGTGTGAATTCTTATCTCTATATAAATAGCTATAGTTGCGTTAAATAAGTACTAAGTACAATAAGCCCATATGAATTCATTTGATATAAAAATAATTTACGTTATTTTTTTTATTCCAGTCTGCACTACAAAGACAAAGCCAGCTTTCCAGCCAAACCAGCAATGCTCTACGGAAACGGTGACGGAACGGTCAATATTCGAAGTCTTCGTGGATGTCTGCGATGGGCTGATGGTGACGCTAGATTACTAAAGAGGAAGAAGAGCTATTCCAAGAAAGTTCGTCATCATATGGACTATCAAGCAATGCACAACTCGAATGCTCGTAATTCGAAAGACAAGTATGACCGAAAATCGAAGAAAAAGCAGCATCCAAAAGTGTATCACGAAGAATTTGCTGGAGTTGATCACATGGAGATATTGAAGAACGCTCAAGTGATTAGTTATATCAAAGAAACTGTAGGTAAAATGAATTTACAGCTTTTATAATTTAATCAATTAAATTTGAGCGTTGTAGCGTAAATTAATGAATTCTCAATATTATATTGCTGGACTGTGAATTTCTCCAGTCGGATAGTCTTTATAGCTATAGGACTTTCGTACATTGTTTAATCATTGTTATGTTAACAATGGAGAGGATAGGACTTGTGATATTTAGTCATAGCTATGCAGTTTGCATGATACCTTACCATGTTCCTTTATTCAGGACAGGAATTAGAAACTACAGCAATATACCTATGTATGTATTTGTATATTTTTGCTGTCTTGTTACTTATTATTTTACCATCGTAATTTTGTACTTTCCGTAAATCCTAAGATTTACTTTACTACTATGATATGATACCGTACTTTAGTGAAAACTGCAAAGCCGAAAATTCGCAATTTAAGTACCCTATCCACCATCTCGAAATATTATTTATTGATCATTGAATTGACTAATTCGGCAGCAATAAATCGTTATATTAAATATCGCAAGTAATCCTGTGTAC
>VNWX01003129.1:0-10748 GCA_009869905.1 Ceratophysella communis | reverse complement strand
CGCTTTGAGAATATCTGGGCGTCAAGTTGACGCTGTGTAGCGCACTATCTAGCTTGCAATGAAGATACAGTTTTGATTTCTTGGCGCGGCTCGAGTGTTCTGTGAAATTATGCAAACCAGTGATGACAATTATTAATTAACAAGCTGATATATCTCATCGCCGCTGTGCTCAGAGCCTCATAAACGTATCTACTGCCCACTGGGACGCAGATACTGATGACAGGTCAAACGGGTCTTGGAGAAGTGAACCACCACCCCAAACTGGTCTAGTGTCTATTACTCTTTGCGCATAGAAGAAATAATAATACTGGAAGCGCCGGATGTGAGGGACGAGTTCGCGCGATATTTCTCATCAGAAGGATCCGTCCCGTGGCAGGAGGCAATGCCAGGACTTCTCTGAAACAACTGAATAGCTCAAAGAATTCACGCCAAAATTTCATAGTTGTATAGTTCTATGAAACTAATCAAGTATGCAGCCTGGCGTGAATTGACCTAATATGTTATTCTGCCGCGGCTAATCTGAACTCACATTATTAATGTTAATTGTCGCGACCGGGTACAATAAATCTAAAATTGTGCCCATGTGTTTTGCACTGATGAGTCGGTAGGCGAAAAACAAAATCCCTCTCTTGAAACCGGGCGAATTTTAAGCACAGAAATCAAACAAAATTCAGATTCTGCCACTCTACTAGACTCTACAGCTGATGAATTTGCAGTCTCTATGGCCTGTCAGTTCAGTTCTGCACAGAGCTCAGCGTCAAAAGTTCGATTTTTTTAACTTGAGCCGGCGTCAAGTTTTTCTGACGCAGCGTCAAACTTGACGCCCAGAAAGGGCAGTGGAAACGGTCTGGTGATTCTGACGCCGCGTCGACTTGACGCTCGAAAAAAAGTGGGAGGAGTCGCGTCGAGTTGACGCAGCGTCAAGTCTCTGGTGGAAATGGTACCGGCGTCAACTTTACAGGCGTCAACTCGACGCGCGTTAGACGCGCGTCGGCTGTGGAAATGCGCCTTTACCTCCCTAAATGAGGTCAAAGTTTAGAGCTATGTCACCACTAAAGTCCTCTCTTCCTACTTCCTCCTCGGCTGACGGCTAAAGATGTTCTGTCTGAGCCCACTCTCCTCCACTCCTCTGCACTGCCTTTCCACCAGCTTCTTAGCCTGGTGGTGGCGTGCGTGCAGAGCGTGAACGAGCGAGGCTCAGCCCTGCTACTACACTATACTAATGTATTCTATGTTTCTGGGAACACACTTTCGCAATATCATCTGGTTATGCCGAGATGGCGGAATCGGTCCGCAACAGCATATTATATAACCCATAACCGGAACTCGGAAACCCCTCAAATATCAAAATTTGGCAATAAATCTTCAAAGAAGCAAAATGTGCATGTAAAACCATTAGGACAGATGCAACATTTGTGCGCGATGAAAAATCTTTGAAGCGCAATTTTTTAAAAAAAATTTCCTAACGATGCTAACGTAGCCATAAATGTTGTTTGTAAACCGGTTAGAAATACTGAAACACTAAACTCTACATATAAAGCCGCTACTAATACCAATTTAGACTAAAATGTAAATGTGCTAGAAGCTAGAATACAATACTCTAGTAAATCCAATACTTTGTTTGCCTAAATAATCTTGATAAATCCTTGAAATCAATATTTATTATATGAATACGTATACACATTCGAATTATGGCAAAATATGTTACTATGAGAATGCAATCGTAGTACGATCACTACAAGATATATTTCCGTTACAGCGACAAGGCAAATATTATCTACTGTTGTCATAGGACTTAATAGCTTATATTGCACAAGCCTGTATATAAATTCCGCATTACGGCACCTTGGGACCAGAAGGTTTTTAGCATTTACTAGAGCATTGCATTAACTAGGGTATTGCATTTTCAAGAGTATTAAATTTCCTAGAGTATTGTATTCTAACACATTTACATCTTGACCTAAATTGGTATTAGAAGCAGCTTTACATGTAGAGTTTAGTGTTTGAGTATTTCCAACCGGTTAACATACAATAGTTATTGCTACGTAACATTTTTTAAAAATTTTTTAAAAAATTGCGCTTCAAAGATTTTTACTCGCGCACAAATGTTGCATCTGTCCTAATAGTTTTACATACAGATTTTGCTTTTTTTAAGATTTATTGCCAAATCTTAATGTTTTTGGGGTTTCCGGGTTCCGGTTATGGTTTATATAATATGTTTGTTTGTGAACCGTGTTTCATATGGATATTGCTTTTTTAGTTCTCTTGCATCGATTTGGCATACAAAACTTACTTTTCGATTCTGATTCACGAAAATGTTAACTTTTTTACATATAGGCCTTCTAAATGTGTTCGTACTGCGGTATGAGTTACGGTGCTGGACATGTAAAACCGGCTACAGACAGACAGATCGACAGGGGCATCCCAGCACAGCTTCTAGGTAGGTATTGGATTTACAAGAGTATTGGATTCACTAGGGTATTGGATTTACAAGAGTATTGGATTTACTAGAGTAGGTATTTGTATTCTAACGCATTTACATCTTATCCTAAATCGGAATTAGAAGCGGCTTTACATGTAGAGTTAAGTGTTTGAGTATTTCCAACGGGTTTACATACAATACACATTGCCAAGTTAGTATTATCAAGAAATTTTTAAAAAAATTGCGCTTCAAAGATTTATCATCGCACACATTTGTTGCAACTGTTCTAACGGTTGTATATACAAATTTTGCTCTTTTGAAATTTTATTACCAAATTTTTAAATATTTTTGCGTTTCTGGATTCCATTTACAGCTTGTATAATATGCTTACTTGCAACCTTGTTTCATACAGATATTGCTTTGTTATTGTTCTTACATTGATTTGGCATATACATTTTAATTTTCGATTCTACTTCGCGAAAATGTTAACTTTTTTACTTATAGGCCTTATACATCTGTTCTCAGAGCGGTGTGAGTTATGGTGCTTGCACATGTAAAACCGGCTACAGGCAGACATACGGACAGACCGGGGCATCCCAGTAGACCTTCTGGTCTAAAAAATATTCGAATATTTTCGAATTTTCAACTTTCAAGAATTATACTTTTCAAAAATTGAAATCTGCATCCACAAGCTAGCAAAGTACAGCTAACATTATTTAGTGAGGTGTTGTAGCCAGCAAAGATGGCTGATAAGAAATTGCAAGACCGTTGTCGGATTGAACGCAAGCGTAAACACGAAGTAAAGTACCACAATGAACAACTGACAAACACTGCAAGACGGCGACAAGTCCGGTGAAGATGAAGAGCGCAGAAAGGCCGAACAAGAGAGGAACACAGCCAAACGGCGACAAGCTAAAAGAGCAAGCAAGAAAACTTGCACTAAGTGACATGCAATACGCTAGTAAATGCAATGCTCTAGTAAATGCTAATAACCTTCTGGTTCCGAGGTACCGTAAGGACTTTTTTTATTTTTGTTTTGTTTAGACAGGCTTAAGTCCCGTTTGGGTAAAAACCCATGGGTCCCTTGCAGATTTACAGTGTACGTTTTAGCTGCTGAGTCTGATTCCGACAATTTGTTTAGTTTACGAATAATGAAATTTGGTCTGAGTGAATAACTAAAAGCAAGGCATATATGTCGTAGTGATCCACGGAACTCGGTGAGTTTCGAAACTCACTAGTGATCCACGGAACTCCATGGATCCCCGGTGATTCGCGAGAATCACTAGTGATCCGCGAAAGTCCTTTATATTCATGAACGAACACAATGCTTTGCATATGCATGGTAAATCATATCGCCCAGCTGTGTTGTGTATTATGATTATTATGCATCTAATTCCTTTTCGACAATCTTGAAATAGAATTAATAAAACTGGTAAGCTAAGCAATGCAAGCTTATACTTACATTTCGAAATGGTATTTAGTACACTCAATGCAGTTGCAAGATTTAATAGTTTAGTATTTTTCAAGCTGTAGAACTTACCGCTAGTTTCAAGTTTTAATTTTTATATTTCAATAGTTACTATTTTCCAGTTTCAATATAATTATGTCTGCACAAACAAGTTCATTCAGTGCAGCTCTCGTACAACTTATAGCCTGGAGAGACGAAGAATAAATATCCCAGTAGCAGTGACTGGTGACTTATCGACTGTGTCTTCCGTAGAGCAGCCAGAACTTCGGCTAGTATGTGCTTGTAAGGCCTTATATTTGTCTAATAAATGTAAATCATAACGGCCAAAGTTCCATGCGCAACTAATTACGATCTATCTCTGTCTAAATGCCTTAACAAGGAGAAATAGATCATTGGAAATCGTTGTAATAATTCTTCTAATTCATACATATTTTTAAGTTACCACGTGTTGGTAGTAAAATATTAACGGTTCAGGTCCTGTCTTTGTACTATAAAACCACAGGTTGATATAATTTCTGTTTTTCGTATGAATATAAAGGACTTCCGAGGATCACTAGTGATTCTCGCGAATCACCGGTGATCCATGGAGTTCCGTGGATCACTAGTGAGTTTCGAAACTCACCGAGTTCCGTGGATCACTACGACTAATGCGTGGGGTTTCAGTTTTCTGCCAGTAAACAAACATCCTTCACGTGGTTACGTACATACACGTGTGTGTTTTGAGGTACACAGAATTCTTGTACCCTTCTTTTCTTTGTCACCCAATCATTGCATGAAACAAATAAGAAAAGCGACGAAATAAACAAGGTTACATGCTGATTGATGGGTTTCCACTTATATATGAACCGAAATCGAAATATTTTTAGATAAACACTTAAGCACAGCAATCGTCATTCCAAACCCCTGCCCAACAATAAAGGACTCTTCCAATTCCAAATAAATAGGCTTCATTCTATAATTGTATACTGGCGTTCAATTTAAGTTCAAACTGGCTTCGGCAATCGCATTTAGATATGATTAACTATTCTCAATCTCCAATAAATTCTGTAAGTAGTACGTATGGTGACGTAGGCAAGCCCAGCAAGTGCGCCGGTCAAGATCGGAAAAATCGTTGACTTTAAGAACGACTAAGAATAAACAACCGGTGTTGGCCGGGTCGGGTCAGGTCATCGCTTCTCTTACTAGCCCTAGTGCGAACTGACTAGACTAGTTAGTAAACTTTATTGTATTAAGAAAATATAAAATTTCTTTACTACTGACACTGGCTTCCGCATAGGAATTAAAGCTTACACTTACATTATATTTTGCGTATATGAATGGCGATAACATAATTCATCAGAAGCTCAACTCGTATAGACTCGCATGTCGCATGAGCGGCGGCCCTTAAATATTCTATAACAGATCACATAACAGAAAACAATGCACAATACATACCATGCTTTTTCCAGCCATGTGCATAGTACAGAACTTAAGTTATGCAAATTCCATATAGGCAGTGCAGCGGTGCAACGTGCAAGGACAAAAAACTCAAATATGGCTTAACGTTTAATGATATGTAACACAAACCATTTACCACTCGAATCTGCCCAGACATAACTATGTATATGTACGTTTGACAAACAGTCATTCGCATCTGATGCCTCAGATACCTCTAAATAAGTGCCGACTGAATCTCCCTGTTATCTGGATTATATTTCTAACTTGAGTTCTCTCTGGCCTAATTGCTAGAAAATCGAGACTAGGAAAAGTAACTTACGACATGCGAATTCTCGGGCAAGAGCATCTTTTGACTTGAGATTCTTGGAGGAGACTCCAATAATGGTTTCCATTGGAACCTCCGTCCTTGGAATAGACACGGCATGTGGAGGAAGGTAAATGGGCTCGAAGACCCCGAAATTACATTCAGCACTCAAGGATTTGTAGCAATTGGCATGGGCTGTTACACCACACCACTCGCACCTGTGAGGAGAATAATAATTTTAACATGAAATTACAATTATTAGGAAAAACCTGAATTAAAAAAATGCAATATTTTCTAGTAGCTTAGAAGTGTGTATTTTAAATTTTAATTATCACGCACCTGAATCCAGCAAGACACTCACTGGACCAGCAGGCTTTTTTACAAACGGCACATTTTGAGTTTGAGACGAGATTCCCCTCCCTCCAATGATGAATATGACGAACCGAGGACAGTTCTCGACCAGGAAAATATGTGGCACATTCTTTACAATTCGGCACTGACAACTCCACACACTCCGCATGTACAAAGTACTCACAAACTGTAAAACAGAAGTCAAAGTTACAGTTCTAGTAAGTTATTTAAAAACATGAAATGCAAACTCAAACACTACTTCCTGATAGATAAAATGCTTACTTTCACATCGAAGAGCCCAGCTATCATCCAGCTTCTTACGACAGACTTGGCAAAATTTTCTCTTGAAATGACCCGGCTCCGACCAGCAGTGAGCCACTGGAGTCTGAAATATTTAAATTTGTATCAGCAATTTATTATTGGCAGAAAACTGAGGAAAAAATGAATACATGATCAGAACTAAAATTTCGGCTTACCTTGACATGGGATACTGCTACAGTTGAACAAGGTGACAGCACATTTTTCATACATCGGTCATGAACCACGAAATTGCACACTGAGAAGTAAAACAAAAAAGAAATTCGTTTTCGATTAGCTAGGACTCGAGTAAATATCATCGCTCTAAGGGCCTAAAGTAAGATTAAATACATTCTTTAGCTTGCAAGATTCCGGGAATCAAAGCATACCATCTCTAAAATATTTCACCGAGAACGAATAGGTACAGGAAATAAGTGAAGAGCATCATTTAAAAATCGTAAAGCTCGTTCATAAATCATGTGCGGATGCTCAAGATACGGTGAACGGGTGCTCCCAGATTCGATTTCACATTCCCGATTTTCCATTCCTATCAACTATCTGCTTGCGTTTAGTCTCTCAGTTCTCTGTCATCAGTGAGTGTCAAGTGGCGAATACCACAGTAGGGGGATATAAATCTACATACATGTATGGTACTTAACATAGAAAACATTAAAAGTGTGCAGACTTGTGAGTTTGCAAGCAAGTACCTTCACAAATGTATCCCTGCTGAATGAGTCCCCAGAGGAGGTCAGTGCAGTGATGACAGTAGGTGGGTTTGTGAAAAGTCTTTTTGGCAAAGATATGCCCTAGTGGTTGGTGAGCCATCTAAGCGCCCGCCGTCTCGAGGACTTGACTGGGCGGGGATAGGGGCAGAGTTTTGGGGTGGGCTGGGCAGAGCCCGTCACTCGCACACACTGCACTCAGACGGGCGGGCTCATTGTTGGGCGGCGGAGAGGGCTGGGGTCGGAGGTGGGCGAACGCCTCCGGTCTCCCGCCAGGAGCGGAGCGGCCCGCACGGGGGTAGCTCAAGGCGAAGGGGTTCCGGGGTGGCAGGGGCTCTCATTCCGCTCTGCCCGCTGCCCGCCGAGTGAAGGGCAGGGCGGGGGTCATTGGAGGGCAGCGCGTGGGAGGTCGTGGGTGCCAAAACTCGGGGTTACGGAAGGGGAGCTCTGGGTGCAGGCCTGGGTGAACGCCATGACTCCTTCCCTTCCATCTCGCTCTCTCCCACTGCGGCGGACTGACTGGGCGACACACCTACAGCACGGGCCTCGGCCGAACTCCGATTTCGGACACTCCGACTCGCCCGCATCCCAAATGAGACAGAATCAATCCATACGCTACGCCACCCGCCACATGCGCCTCACCACCCAACAAACACTCTCCCGCCCAACCAAAACTCTGTCCGTGTGTACGTACGGACGGACAACTCTCACGAACTAGCATCCCGAATCCCGACGGACACTATACTACTGGCATCTCTATCTTTTAATTGTTTAAAATATTACCGGTTATATTTCGTTAATTAAACTTGCCCTCCCGACTCCCATTATCATCAATCAGCATCCACTAATCGAATTTTATGATTTAAATCATATAAATAGAGCTGATGCAGCATGTAGCTAGTTTTATAACTCGGTAGAGATCAGTGGAAAAATCATTTGATTTTGAAAACCAGTGATTTTAAAATCACGGTTATGGATCTAAAAAAGATTTTGATTTTGCAATTTTGATTTTTAAAAATTACGATGATTTTATTTTGATGATTTGATTGAGAGGACCTGTGGTATTGGCCTACTTTAGGCCTCAAAATCACGATCTTGAAACTCAAAACGATTTTGATTTTGGAAAAAGCCTGATTTGGTTTTGTATGCTTTTGACCTTATGAGGTTGAGGTCGAAATATTTTTACGATTTGGGCAAGTGATTTTGCCAATCTCTGGTAGAGATACCAGATACCAAATGGTATACGTAGCTTTTAAAAATTGGTATTTAAAATGTTCGGAAAAAATTGGTGAAAAGCCAGCTCGTATATCCAAAAGTTTATTAGGGCTATTAAAAGATTGTGGTTAGAAGTTTCTAACTATCCAGGTTTCTGATGTCATGTCCATCAACGATGGATAGGCTTAACGATACCATAATTTCGAGATATCAGAGATGTTCAAAATCGTAATAATCGAATTTACACCACCCAGCCGCTCCCGTTCTGTGTAACAGTGGCAGAGATTCCAATTGTTGTCCCGGCATACTTGGGTGTTTTTATATTTTACAATTCCACAAAATCGAAAACCGAATGATTATCATGGCACATTGCACCTAGAGGAGGATCACCAAGTTGGAATATACACCTAGAGGAGGATACAAATTAAGTGTTGATGAGCACTACATTTAGAAACCGGGGAATTTCTAGTTCTAGTTCTGCGAACTACATTGCCTAGCCTTCATTCATGTAAATGCCAGAGGGTGATGGAGTGAGAGAGCGCCTGCCTTGCCTAATTTTGAAGCACGGCTGGGTGCTGCGGACGCGGTCTACGGATAAGAACAGCCCCGTTCTTCCTCAACAAATTCCGTGGCATCCACTTGCGCTGTTGCTCTTGTGGCCAAAATACTCCGACTCCGAGTAGTTGTGCCACTTCTCTGCTTCCACTCTCAATCTCAATCAATCTTGTACAACCGCCTAAAACTCACATCGTAGAGAATCAAATAAGAATATTAATAAATATATGAATACCTATATCTAATTGTTTTTTCAAAAAACATTGGAAACAAAAAACATATTGGAGACCGGCTTGTATTAGAGACCGGCTTCTATTCAAACTGTGACACCCACACACCCGGCCTCTAATAGAAACCGGCTACTAAAAGAGACCGGATTGTATTAGAAGTATTACTACGGTATCTAACTAATATATTATTTGTATTATCGGAATCGGAGTATCTAACAGTAATGGACACCAACAGCCTTACCCCATCACCATCATCCCTACATATGTCTGGCCTGTGCGCCTANCTTACCCCATCACCATCATCCCTACATATGTCTGGCCTGTGCGCCTATGAAAGCCTACAATTCCAGAGTCTTTTATTACAATCGAAGATTTCTAAATCTGCGTTTTTCATGTGACGGTTCGAAAAAGGGGAAGATGCGCTGCTCTAAAACCTACGCCTAAATTGCATGGCCGAATTCTGATCCTTAAAAGTATGTTGGTATATCTAATTTTTAGCCTAAATCCCAAGTCCTACGGCCCAATGCCTTAAGTATGGACGAAGCTTTAATAATTGAGACCTAAACCTAAAGCACAAGCCTAAATCCTAAGGTAGAAATCTGAATCCTATAAAGGCAATGACTAGGTCTGGACGAAGCTTTAAAAAATAGGTAAGGTATTTATTAATTTCAGCGCGACTCGGCTTAGGTGAACGAAGTCGCCAGGCATAAATTGGCTAACTAAATTTGCGAAAACCGTTTTAGATTTAATTGCCTTAAGCTTAAGTTTTCACACATACGACCAAAGTAATTATATAATTTGAGGAATACGTTCAGGAGGACCATACTAAACCGAAGCCTCGATATGTGGATTGGATTGTGATTGTAGATCCACGACCAACCGCACACCCAATAGCCTGAATTATATTTATGCAAATTTCTAACTGACTGGACTGGACTGGACTCGAACTCGGAGTTGCATGCTAAGGGAAAAGATTTGCTGAGTTGTTTCGGAGTGTTGCTGCGCACGTATGTATGGTACTTGTCTGATGACGATGACTATGCTTCCGCCCAAGTACTACTAGGCTACCTGCTCATTCACTCACTCCTGGATCCGCGTAGAGTCAAGAGCAAGAGTGAGTGCACGATAGCTATACATAATACATAGAGTACGAGTTGTTGTTCTCTTCTTGGTCAAAGTAGTCCTTCGTCACCTTGATTCCAGCTTTTGTATTCCACTCGTCACTCGTCTGTCATCTGTGGTCCACTTAGGTTAGCCTCTGACCTCACGCTGTCCTTCATAACCCACACGGACAGCGCCCATCTTCCCGTTTGAAACCTCCAGCGACCCGGACGCGCACATTCGATCAACTTTGATGCTTGGAATTGCTCGGGAAGAGACATCAGAAATCCTTAAACATTTCGACGTAAGCTGTAAGCTCTGTTAAAGTTGAACTGCATTCACTATTATTATGTTATGCCTATAAGTAGATATTCTTAATTCGCCATACGCCTCAAACCGTAAAAATATTTTGTATTTGTCTCCATTTTGAAGTCACAAAATATTGAACCTAATATGTTTTTGATGTGATGTTGGGTGTTGGATGTCAGGCTCAGGCGTTAGAAAGTGGCTCGAGCTCGAGCTGAAGCTCAGCCATCAGCTGTTGCTTCTGCAATGCATGTTGATTCGATTCGGACATTGGACGATCTAAAATGTTAATTTTGACTACGTACAACGTACGAAAAACGCGCGGTTCAAATATTATGTG
>VNWX01003128.1:0-10750 GCA_009869905.1 Ceratophysella communis | reverse complement strand
TATGCCTCAAAGAAAGGAGATTGAGTTACAGCACGGGTGATGGGTTAAAAGAAGGGAGATTTGTGTAAAGAAAGGGAGACTAAAGAACGGGTGGTGGGGGAAAGAAAGGATCAAGGAGGTTTGATCAAATATTACACCTGAGCTTGTTTTAAAGCGTAAAAATCGGATTCCCATAACCCGTTTTGCAAAATTTTCTTGCGCCTTCGGCGCATTTGTGGCGAAACTGTCAGTTTCATGCTAAAAAGGCAGTTTAACCAGCGTTTTAACCCAAAATTTTCTTTAAAAACCGGACTATTTTTAAGTGATAAAATCTCAGGCCCAATTTTAAAAGCCTCAAAAAATCTGTCCCCCCTCATGAAAAATCCTGCCTACGCCCCTGAGCGCGAGGGTCAAAATTTTATCTGTCGAGCCCTCGCTAAGGGCGAGGGCTGAGGGGAGGGCTAATGCTTCTTCCCAATATCTCAATATCATGTCTGCTAAACCGTTTATACTAATACTATAAGGGTGCAAAGTATCGTGCTTATATGATAACTGATAACCGAATCTTATATAAAACTACAAACTACAATTATAAATAAATCGAAAAAAAACTTACAACCTGTTCTCATCAGATTACAAAATATAGTGAAGTTCACAATATATACACTATTTCTTACATTTATAGTAAACTTATATCTCATCCAGAAAAATTAAAGAAATATTTATTACTAGGTTAGGTCCTTTGTAAAGTCAGGACCTTTATTTGCTAGACCTGGGCATCCATGTTTTTGTTTCTATCCTATAGCAATAGTCTTAGCTCATAATGACCTACGCCGTGTCCTTAGTGGTGCATTGTGAATTGTGAGCCCAACCTTAGCAAAAATGATTAGCACATTATTTAATTTCAGTTTAAAACTAACAGAAAGAGTACGTAATTTTCATTCGAGCATGGAGTGCAGAGAGCACGAGTCGCAGCAGCGTACGTCATCGTCGGGGGCCGGCGTCCCTCGAAAAAAACTCTGAACAAAACTCGCTGGCTCGGCTCGTGACCGTGACACAACCTAATCTCCTTCTACTATCCTTGCTCTACATAGACTTCTTCTAATGTATTGGGCATTAAAAAAATATAGTTTCAGGCAGTTCCAATACAATCTGACCATAACATTTTGAGAAATCGAAATTTGTACGGCTACTTCTTAGACTTGCCTTATTTTAATGAAATCTTCTATACTAATAAAATCGTACTTTGTATCTGGCTGGCTATGCTTGATCACTATCTCCTCCTAAACGGAGCCGCGTACAGGGATGAGCGATACCTCAAAATTAATCTAATTTTCCAAGGTTTAGGGCAATCGGGTTTATTTTGACCCTTGACTACTTGACCTTTGACCCTGGGTCTTTTCTTAATTCGACCTACCCTTTGACCTCAAATCGGGGTCAAAATACTACCACGCATTTTTATTTGATAAATTGGGTACTTATGGAAATATTGGGCGTTTCCACATTTCATAATACCAGGGTGAAAATTTAAAATCTGGCCGAAACCGAAACAGTTGAACTTAAGAACGTTAACTGCCCAGATGAGTTCCGAATCCTTGCCTCGGCCTACGGGCGAAACATTGAGCATGGGCATGGCCTTGGGGGCTGTTCCCAAGGCGCTCAACCATGGCAAGGGCGAAGGGCTTAATTAACCCTAATGTTTACTTGAACTTGAGCAGGTGTTTAAATATTCCTGTCTCAGTCTACCCGAATCGTAGATCGGGTAACTTACTAGTTACTCATAACGAGACATAAAGTAATATTGGCATCTTAACAGTTGCCATATTTACCCTAACCTGGGTTAGGTATGGACTTCTTCTTGCAGTACCTAGTCCAGTATAAAACTTATTAGACCAGAAGAATGGTCTTTGTGTCTGTCTTTCTACTTGCTCACCAGTTATATTGTAAATCATGCTCAAATGTATCAGAAATCGATCTGATATTAAGTAAGAATAGCGCACTTAAATTACTTATATAAATACTTTAATTGATATCCAACCTGGGGGGGGGGGGGCGATTACCATTCAATGTGCGTTTAACTAGGTCGCCTCCCAAATTTACCTAAAAAGTACATAATACAAATCGTGCCGTGACTTAAGCTAATACTAATCTAATTGCGGGCTTGACATACCGGACATACATTATTTGCTAAATCTAAATCCGATTATAAACTAAGAACAGAGGATTTTCCCTAATCGCATAGCCTTAGCGAGTTCGGATAGCATGTCAAGCCTGTTGACAATATGTGTGAATTGCATAAAAATGCTGAGGTTTAGGTTCGTTAAAAGCTACAAATATGTTTTAAGATATAAAAAACCACCGCATTATTTAACATTGTTTTATTACAGGAGAATTTCCGGACGGAGTTCAATGTGCTAATGGAAAAGATATGACTCCTGTCGGTAAAATGGAGAAGATAGGCGGAGACACTAAAGATGCTCAAAAATTATATGGAATGAACTGCAAATCAGAAAAATGTTACTCGCATCCAAAAACAGGGCAGTATCTCTGTGGCTCAGACTCAGGCTCAAACTCAGGCTCAAACTCTGTGGCTGGAAATCATCACATCGCCTTTGTCAGTGTAGTGTTGTTCTACTTCGGGGCGATTGCCTAACTTAATTTGTCGGAACCCGGAGCTGAACTGGAAAGAGCTGTTTGTATTTTGTATTGTACACTCTGTATTTCACTCGACAAAGAATAAATTTTCAAACTATTTAGAACATGTTACAAAATAATAATTTTTTAAAATTTTCAAATGACCTGGTGACTTTTTCAAAATGCCACTACACGACAAGCTCCTGGATGCAGTTTCGGATGTGATTGGTTCACAGAATATTCTACATCATCCAAAGCACATTTGAAATCGCCTGAGATCGGGTCGCCCTTTCTAAAGCATCAGGTCTTGAAGCAAATGCGTGGTTGATGTAAATATATTTAAATTACAACCTAACAACTTTGACTTTTGAATTTAGGATTATCCCTGCTTTCCTTTCAAGAATCACACAATGGTAGCCGTTTTCATTACCTTGGACCACAATGATTCGCAAAATGACGGTCTGTGTTTCCCCGGGGGTCACATAAGCTTGGACCTTTAGAAACCGAGTTGGATGTTCCTAGTAATTTTTATGTGTGTCAGGTTAGTTTGTGTTAGGTTAGGTTACAACGCTACCGTAGCAATATGTATTGTATATGTTGCAGTGAATATGTTAAATCGGTTAGTATGCATACTAACTGGTTAATATTGAAACTAACTAGGGACTATGCATACTAAGTAGTTAGTATCGATACTAACCAGGGAGTATGCATAATCACTAGGGACTATGATAATCCCCAGTTAGTATGTCAAATTTCAAGGAAGCATTATCACAACTGAACGTATAATGATTAAACCAATGTTGTTACTAGAGGGAGACCAGCGATCACTTGACCGTTGTAATTCTAGCCAAACAACTAAATAAATTCAAATCAAATCAAATCAAATATTAAAAGTTTTTGTTTGATCACTGTTTCTTATGTTTTGTTCATACTTAAATTGTGATCGAAAATGATAGCCGGTGTATTTTGGGAGATTAAGGAATACTTTCAGCTTATATAATAATAATGATAAATGATAAATTTTATTTACTGAGGTCTTTTGACGCTAAGGTTTTTTGACGCAAAGGTCTTTTTGTCCGAGGTGTTTTGACCGAGGTGTTATTCACCAAGGTGTTATTTCCGAGGTGTTTTGACATGTAACCAGCTGAAAGTATTCCTTAATCTCCCAAAATACACCGGCTATCATTTTCGATCACAATTTAAGTATGATCAAAACATAAGAAACAGTGACCAAACAAAAACTTTTAATATAAGAATAACAAAACATCAGGCTACAATTTACAACTGTAATACATATTACGGCATGCATGCAAAAGGTTCGGTTACATCGGTTTCGGTATCGGTTAATTCAAACTAAATAACTCGCATTCACTTAATTATGTCATCTGATGTAAATATAATAGTTCATATTGCTATAATTGCGTTCGTAGTGTCCTGTGATGTCGATGTCCCTACTACAGGTACAAAAAAAATTTGACACTTCCTTGGGCCACTTGAGGTTGGTTTCCTATCTGTCGTGAGTCGTGACGCTATATTTTGCATTTAACCTATGAGTTGCCATTTAGCACTCTCCCACTCTTGATTTTCCCGCCAGCGAAGGCGGAGCCCAAGCAGCAAGCGAGTGAGCGAGCTTTGGTGCGAAACCGTGGCGGCGCAGGCTACATAGTAAGCTGTCAGGGGCGGAGCCCAAGCAGCGAGCGAGCGATCTTTGGTGCGAATCCGTGGGGGCGAGCGACTGCGTTGTCGAGAGCAGAGCCCGAGAAGCAAGGGAGCGAGCTTTGGTGCGGCGAGCTAAGCTGTCAAATTCGAACGCCGAGCAGCGAACGAGTGAGCTTTAGTTCGAAACTTTGGCCGCGAGCGTGCTTTGGTGCGTATCCGTGGCTGTGAGCGAGTAAGCTCTCAAGGAAGAAGCTCGAGCAGCGAGCGAGCTATGGTGCAAGTCCGAGGCGGCGAGCGAGCGACCTTTGGTGCAAATCCGGGGCGGCAAGAAAACAAGCGTTGGTGCGAATATGTGGCAGCGAGCGGGCGAGCTTTGGTGTAAATCCTCCGCGGAGAACGAGTAAGCTGTCGAATGCGGAACCCGAGCAGCAAGCGAGCTATCTTTGGTGCGAATCCGTGGCGGAGAGCGAGTAATCTGTCGAGGGCGGAGGCTGTGCAGCGACCAAGCGAGCTTCAGGAAATTCGTGGGCGAGCAGCAACGGATCGAGCTTTGGTGCGAACACGCGGCGGCGAGCGAGTGAGCTGTCGAATTCAAAGGCCGAGCAGCGAACGAGTGAGCTTCAGTTTGAAACTTTGGCGGCGAGCGAGCTTTGGTGCGTATCTGTGGCGGCTGCGAGCCAGGAAGCTCTCAAGAAAGAAGCCCGAGTAGCGAGCGAGCTTTGGTGCAAGTCCGGTCGGGCCTTCAGTGCATAAAAATGTCAAAGTACAAAAATGTCAAAGTACAAAAATTTTAAAAAAAAACACTGAATTTCCCTCGCTTCGCTCGGAAATTTAGGGCTCGCTTCGCTCGATAAGATTGTCGGGCCTTCGATGCATAAAAATGTCAAAGTCCAAAAATTCAAAAAACAAAACACGGAATTTGTCTCGCTTTGCTCGGAAATTAAGCTCATGATTTCCTTGAAGCCGCGTAAGTGTTAAAGGTAAATTTTGGTTTAAATTTTTGAGAATTCATTTGTAAAGTTTCAAAACGATTTTCCAAATTTAATTTGAACAATTTGAAATATATTATAATATATAAATAGTTAATTAATATAATTGTAAATTTTTAAGCCAAAATAAAAAGTCCTAATTTACAAGAGCTAGTTGTTACATAGATAGTTACGTAGATTACATGTTTGTTTTATCATTAACTCCATTCGTATTCCAGGTTGGGCCAGTGTTCTCTCTCCAGCCTGTTCTGTATACTATCGTATCATCAAATTCTTTAGCATATTCGGCAAGCGTGCCTCTATAATTACACTGACTTATAGATTTTACATGCGTATTCCAGTAGGTACCCTCTGTCTTTGTTTCGCATTCTGCTAGGTTCTCAAGACATTCGTTATCTCCATCGTCACCTTCATCGTAATCATCGCTTTCTTGCCTTAATTCTTTACTTTCGCCTGTACAAAATTGATTTGAATGTAACTTAATACAACCATTACCAATAAGTTCAATTGATCCTATGCTGCTATAAAAATTTACTTGGCTTACGTGTAAAGGAAAACAGTGGTTTGGTTGTCTAAGTGTTACAAGCTTAGAGTAGTAACCGTCGTCGTATTGATAATTGTCGTAAGAATAGAGTTTTACCATCAAAAATCGTTTAGCACGAAAATTTGTATCAATTATGAGGGTTACCTCTTCTGCAAGCTCATAGTCCATTATTATTACTCCTAACCTGCTATAAGCAGGACCATTCTTATTAAAAAACTTTACAAATTCTTTATTAACTACCGGGGCATAATATGAATGATACCATCCCCTGATATAACCGCTTAAATGATTCAAGTACAATATATCATTTTCATAATCATTCCAAGCTAATTCAATAGTTTTTTTCGCCTTATTCACCTTGTCCTCTTCATAGAGGTTAGCGTCGTCTTGCAAATACATTCCAAACGGCCTGGAACTGGTATACTCACAAGGAGGGCGATATATGTGTTGGTTAATATAAGATATATTATATTCAGGGTAAGTCAATTCAGGACCATCTTTTAACATAATATTAATTTCGTGAACTTTGAAATCGTCTACCGGTATACTCCCAGGTTCACATAAAACGCAGTCGTCTCTATCCAATTCAAATGTGTCTAAATGCTTCACAAGTGTACAGCTCAGCCGGTAACGATCAGGAATTGTCAAAATGTCTTGGGGTTCTAACTTGTGCTCCAACCAGTCACCGAACTCAACACCATACTTAAAACTTGTCTGCAAGATCACTATTTTCCCTCGAAGATGTCCTAATGTTGGCAAACGCGGGTACATATTGTTACCAAAGTATCCTGGTATCCAAATATATTTTTTGTAGTTAGGTAATTCCAACGTTTTTTCAACAGCCGCCCTTAGTTTTTCAGAATCTTGTATATATTGATGTTCATTAAAATTATAACCAATACTTTCTCGCTTAAGTCGCATTAATATCATTTCTCCAGGATTTGCTTCAAGGAATGACGTAATGTAGTTGAGAGCTTGTTTCAAAGTCGCGAAATGCCCAGTGTTGCCAGGAGCAATTAAAGGAATACTGCCGTGATGTAAGATGACATCGTTTTCATCCACTCCATAATCAGATACAGAATTATAGGTAAACCCTGTTTGAGCGGTGTCACCTGACCATCCACAGCGAATGTCAATATACCTTATCCCTCCTGAGAGCTGCTCATCTATGAAGGAATTATGATTTGCAGTGTTCCCGGATTGTACTGGATCGCTAAACCAAGTCGCGAAAGAGTTATGCGTCCCATTTGCCAAATATTTGTTTCATCCGGAAGGACACTCATCCAGTTTTCCTCCCATTTTAACTTTAATAAAAAAAATTATTTTTAGTGTAATATGAGATATGAGTATCATATAAAATAAGGCAAGTTTTTCCAAAAAATTGTTTTTGTAAAAAACATTAGGTATTTTGCGCTATCATTTTGAATGAAGTTTATAGAATTAATAAAATTTATATGAAACCCGGCTTAAAGAGCCAGGATATAAGGGGCGTTCTCATTCGCCGAACTTATAACGCAAAGACCCTATTACCTAATTGTCACCTCGTCAAATGGGCTGAAAAAATATGTTGCAAATCATCGAAAAAAAGTTGTCAAATCCTCAAAAACATTTGGCGAATTGTAAAAAAAAAGTTGTAAAATCATTTTTTAAAAAAAGTTGTAAAATCATCGAATAATGTAGTCAATTCATCGAAAAAAGTTGTCAAATCGTCCAAAAAATTGTCAAATCATCGACAAAAAGTTGTAAAATTATTTTTAAAAAAAGTTGTAAAATCATTGAAAAAAGGTTGCAAAATCATGTAAAAAAGTTGTTAAATCATCAAAAAAAAAGTTGTCCAATCATCAAAAAAATGTCAAATCATCGAAAAAAGTTTTCAAATCATCAAAAAAAGTTGTTAAATCATAGAATAAAAATTGTCAAATTAAAAAAAATTGTCAAGTCATCACAAAAAAGTTGTCAAATCATCGAATAAAAGTTGTAAAATCATCAAAAAAAAGTCGTAAAATCATCGAAAAAAGCTGTAAAATCATCGAAAAAAGGTAATATCGTAAAAAACTTGTCAAATCATCAAAAAAAAGTTGTCAAATCATCAAAAAAAAGTTGTCAAATCATAGAATAAAAATTGTCAAATCAAGAAAAAGTTGTTAAATCATAGAATAAAAAGTGTCAAGTCAAGAAAAATTTGTCAAGTCATCACAAAAAAGTTGTCAAATCATCGAATAAAAGTTGTCTAATCATCAAAAAATTGTCAAATCATCGAGAAAAAATTGTCAAATTGTTCAAAAAAAGTTGTAAAATCATAAAAAAAAGTGGTTAAATCATCAAAAAAAATTGTCAAATCATCGAAAAAGGGTGGTCAAATCATCAAAAAAAAGGTGTCAAATCGTAAAAAAAAGTTGTCAAATCGTCCAAAAAAAGTTGTAAAATCATCGAAAAAAGTTGACAAATAATCGAATAAAAATTGTCAAATCATCGAAATAAAGTTGTCAAATCGTCAAAAAAAGTTTACAAATCATTAAAACAAATTGTCGAATCATGGAAATAAAGTTGTCAAATCGTCAAAAAAAGTTTACAAATCATTAAAACAAATTGTCGAATCATGGAAATTTGTAAATCATCAAAACAAAGTTGTAAAATCATCAAATAAAGTTGTCAAATCGTTCAAAAAGTTGTCAAATCGTCCAAAAAAATTTGTCAAATCGTCCAAAAAAAGTTGTCAAATCATTGAAAAAAAGTTGTCAAATCGTCCAAAAAAAGTTGTCAATCGTCCAAGAAAAGTTGTCAAATCGTCCAAAAAAAGTTGTCAAATCGTCCAAAAAAAGTTGTCAAATCATTGAAAAAAAGTTGTCAAATCTTTAAAAAAAATATCATAAAATCATTAAAAAAGTCGTAAAATCGTCAAAGAAGTTGTAAAATCATCGAATAAAAGTTGTAAAATCATGGGAAAAAAGCGTTTAAACCATCGAAAAAATTTGGTCAAATCATCGAAAAATGTCAAATCGTCACAAAAATGTTGCAAAGTCTTCGAAATAAAATTTTTGATTGTGGATAAAATAATTGTCAAATAAAATGTTAAATCGTTTCTCAAAAACGGGTAAGCGATGCAAAAAATTCAAATAAAAAAACAGCAGCTTAAATTGGACTTACATCATGGTCGGTACTGCCGTAATAAACTCCAGAATACCGTGAATTTACCGGCTCCTTTTTGCAGTGGCTGCCTCTGTGATTGGCCGTGTAGTTCAGGTCGTCTTTCATTTAGTCTTCCTGGTATTCCGCTGGGTCCTCCTTCGTTCATTGGTCTATTTGCCTGTAAGCCGCCGAGTTGTTCCCGTCCTCGTCCATGCAAAGGTTCCCTTTGTACTTCTTCCTGTCGGCTGCCGAGTTGTTCCCGTCCGCGTACATGCAAAGGTTCCCTTTGTACTTCTTCCTGTCGGCTGCCGAGTTGTTCCCGTCCGCGTCCATGCAAAGGTTCCCTTTGTACTTCTTCCTGTCGGCTGCCGAGTTGTTCCCGTCTGCCTCCATGCAAAGGTTCCGTTCGTCCATGGTCCTGTCCGCTGCCAAATTGTTCCCGTCCGCTTCCCTGCAAGGCTTCCATTTGTCCATCTTCCTGTCTCCTGCCAACATGGTCCCGCCCACCGCCGTACACGGCTACTTTTCGTCCTTCTTCCTCTCTATCGCCAAACTGCTCCTTTCCAATTCCGTACGAAACGTCTTGGTCTTGGTCGCTAGGACGTTCCCAACGTTCAAACAGTGGATTTCGATAACAGCTGCATGTGCAGGATGCGGTTGGATTCTCGAATTGCCTATCGTAACCAGTACCTTCTTGGCCGCTTCCATAGCCTTGAGACAGCATGTTCTTCCGTGAGCAGGTACATTGACACAATCCATCTGAAATACATAAAATTAAAGTAAAAAGTATTGATTTGTAATAGTAACTTTGTAACTCTTTAGCTTACGCGTTTCAGTAGGATTGCTTAACATAAGGATTACAATCCATGCTAATACGTTTAGTCTCATTTTTCACACGGCTCTATATTTAAGTTTTAACTCTCTTTCGACAACTAAAAAGTGACTGAGTGAGTAACGAGCGTGAATAACAAAATCGAAGGGATACAAAGTCGCTATTTGTAAAAGTAGGAAGTAAAATGTTTTTTGATCTAGATTAAAACAAGAGCATCTCGGACCAGAGCCAGGCAGATCTCGATTAAAACTAGAGCACGGCAAGTGCTCAGATAGAAAAATTGATATTGCTTTCTAAATTTTTAAAGAGAAATTAGGTCATGACCTAGCCCATAAGAATGCGTCATATTCGGATTCGAAAAAACTTATCAAATAACTGGTTTTACTATCGTAGATGGTACTGACGAGTACGTAATCAGTTCTATAGGCCCCTCCCCTGAAATGAATCAGAAAACATACAAAATCAAACTTTTTCTAATACACCTTTAAAAGGTCAAATATCTCCAAAACGGTTATATATTTGCATGCCGGTTTTGTTGTTCAGAGCGCTTGGTCCCCTGGTTACCGTAAACGTATCAAGAAAGAAACATAGCGGGCGAAAAACATAGCAGGGAAAACTATTTAGCATGATTTTTTTTACAATGGTGGCATTGGCTGATCACTGTAAGTAGTAGGAAGTAGGAATAGCCGCAGCAGACCTAGACCCTGCCCAGCATTGAAATGTAACAAATCAGTGTAGCGTAACCGATCACTATGGTTAGCAACGGTCCCTACCCAAACGCCTCAGTAAAAATAAAAAAGCTTAACAAAAATGATTATCAGATCCAAGTATGAAATTGACAACTATACCAAATTGATGCGTATTGCTACAAAACTATGTAAAGAAGCAGTTAAAACATGTCCCCGAAGTAGCCGTACAAAAACTAAAAGTGGAACAGTAAATCGGCTATACGTAACCAAGACCGCGCAGATACACTCATACAAA
>VNWX01003127.1:0-10751 GCA_009869905.1 Ceratophysella communis | reverse complement strand
TATTGTTGAGTGCAATTTATAGGTTTTGCGGTGGGTAGCAGTGATGTGGCTGGTGGGAAGTATTTTATCGACGAGGATATCGTACTGGTCACTTTGAATTATAGACTAGGGATTTTAGGTATAACAAAATTGCACCCAAATTAAATTAGATCTAAAATAGGACTTGTATTGTAATGTTATTAATCCAGTTAAATTCTCAAGGTTTCCTGAATACGCGTGATGAACATGTGACTGGAAACATGGGCTTGAAAGATCAAGTATTAGCATTAAAGTGGGTTCAAGAGAATATTGAAGCCTTTGGCGGTGACCCTTCAAAAGTGACAATCAGTGGGGAAAGTGCTGGAGGAGCATCTGTTATGTATCACGTGCTTTCTTCAGCTAGCACAGGTATGTTACAATGTTGATGTTTCTGTCAAGTCGTTATCATTAGCGCCATTATTCTACTGTTCAAAAACTGCTCAAATTCTAGACAAAAATAAGCTGGAAAATTTGATCATAATTGAAATCCAAACTAAAATCAAATAGGTTTATTTCACCGTGCCATTTCTCAGAGTGGATCTGCTCTCAATCCATGGGCGTACAATTCCAGTACGTTAGAAAATTCTATAATGCTTGGGAAACATTTGAAATGCAACACAAGCACGACGAAAGAACTAGTTCAATGTTTAAAACAAAAATCATTGGCTGAAGTAGTCGGAGCTCAAGGTATATTCACGGTCAGTACTTTACATATTTTTAATTTAAATATGAAAATTCCTTAGTCCTTTTAGCGTCATTTTTTTGATGTCCTATTTTATTACAATCTATTTATATATTTAGAAATGGCATATAGATCCAATGTATCCGTTTCCACCGTCGCTTGAAATCAAAAGTCATCGAAATCCCGAGCCACTCGTATATGATTCACCGAGCAATATGTTAAAAACAGAGAATTTTCAGCGTCTACCGATTCTATTTACGATTAACAAGGAAGAAGGCAGTTTGATGCATGCCGCAAGTAAGTTTATTAAATTTCCAGTAGTAATTCAGATGCCGCATACAGCGTTTCTTAATTCTAGCAATTGTAAGGAGAAATGATCTTCTAAAAGACATGAACGAAGATTGGAAGCGCGTCGCTCCTATCACATTCCAACTGGTCAATATACAAGAATTCGAGAGTCGACTGGACGGAGTTGTTCAAAAACTACGAGAATTTTATTTTAAAAACGAATCGATCGATTTGAATCACGAAACTAACCTAACGAATCTGTACACCGACTCCTGGTTTCTCCATGGCGTTCATGAAACTGCTCTTGCCTTGGCTAAACATACTGACGTGTACACCGCAGTGATTTCTCATCCTCGGGACGATTTCAGTATTCTAAGCACCGTTGGAATTACTGAGAATTTGGGTGAAGTATAATTACTATGAGCTGTTCAGACTTTCTACTGAATTTATGCATAGATAACTCTGAACTTATGTTAATGACAGGTGTTACAACACACATTGAGGAAATACCGTTCCTGTTTAATTCCGCTAACCAAGTAACCTATCTGCAAAAAATACTAGCTCAAAATGAGGTCAAGGATGAAGATGATGTGGAGTTTTCAAAGGCGTTAGTCGAGACTTTTGCCACCTTCGTTAGGCATGGGTGAGTGTTTACGTGTCACGCTAAAATGCATATTTACCTATGTGCTTACGTTTTGCATGTAATTATGATGTTGTAATTCAGTACTCCTGAACCTGAGGATATCACTGGAGTGTCTTGTAAGCCGACGGAATGGAATCCCGTGTCAAGCGAAGAGGTAGAATCAGGTTGCCTAAATTGGTTTGGTCTGGGACGAGAGCCAGGTGTACAAATTAAACCGTTTGAAGATCGAATGAACGTATGGAAGTCGCTTTACAATCAAGATAAAGCGGCGTTAAACTTTCGATCAAGCTCGAGCAAAGAATTATGATGATACATAGTGGTTGGTAGCCGATGGTATTAGCAGTCGCACGTTCTGTAGCATTTTTTGTTTCCGCCAAAAGTTGAACCTGTAAAACAGCCTTAAGTTGAAATCACCGAATTTAAAATTCGTCAACATATTTTTCAACCTTTTAAATAAAATCCCAGACTAAATAAAAATTAAAATGCTTCACGTAACCCACAAGTTAGTTCACAGCCATTATCCATTGAGTTAGTGCAAATTACTTCTGATACGTGTCGTGTGCATAGGCATAAGAAGTTACGCGAAGGCACGGCAATGTAAAGTGGCTCTTTTATGGGCCAACATTCTGCTGGTTACGCATGGGGATAAAGAAATCGAGAGTTGTACTTACTATGCATAAGTCGCGATTTTTCGTTTGTTGTCAAGGATACAACGCAGAGTTGACTTCCACTCCCCACATCATCAGTCCTCCTAATAACAACTTGAGCCCAAAAAGAAGCCCTGCAGTGTGCCTTGACTATATGTAACTTCTTATGTCTCTTGTAAGATGATTATCAAAGAAAAAAGGGGTAGGCGTATTTATATTTTTGTATATATGTCTATATAGCCTACCTGAGGGTACACAGGGGGGGTTTGAAGGAAAATTATAAATGTACCTCTTGTGTACCTGGCCACTGTCGATTGCATTTTTCTGCATTTTGCATATACCTTACCTATACATCATCTCATCGTCAGTATTTTTTTTGTTTCATTCATTCAATAAGTTTCTTTTCCTCAGAGCCATAGTCAGAGTCCAAGTGTTCATAGGCTCCAGTTCATTAAATAAAAAAATAAAATTAGCTGGACGCCTTACAAGAAAATTTGCATTTGTTTTTTGGTACAGGTTATAAAATAATTTATAACTGTATTCAGTGTAACACGTGTGCATAGTTTCAGAAGGAAAAAAATTTCAAGTTGTTTTTTGTGAGCGTCTCTTGTCTGTGATTTTTTCGCGTCTGTATAACCCGAAGTTAGTTCCAGGCATTTGGACGATCCAATAGCAGCTGCAGTTCCGGGATTAAATAAAAAAATAAAAAATTAGCTGGACGCCTTACAAGAAAATTTGCATTTGTTTTTGGTACAGGTTATAAAATAATTTATAACTGTATTCAGTGTAACACGTGTGCATAGTTTCAGAAAGAAAAAAAATTAGCTGTTTTTTGTGAGCGTCTCTTGTCTGTGATTTTTTCGCGTCTGTATAACCCGAAGTTAGTTCCAGGCATTTGGACGATCCAATAGCAGCTGCAGTTCCGGGAGGAAAACGGGTTTTTTTGCCGTACATAAAAAAATAACCGTGCAAAATCCTTTTTATTTGGCTTCTTATATGTCTTGCAAAAAAAACAGTGCTAATTCGTAAACGTTTTTCGTAGTGTGCGTGTGTGTACAGTGTGTGCAGTGGAGTGTAGCATTTATATAAATCATGCCAGAAATAATAAAAATAAATTATGTAATAATTTGTAAACTACTACTCGTGTGTATTCTTATTCAGTCTGGATTTTGTACAGGTAAAAATTAAATTTTTTGTCGTTAATAACCCTAATTTTACTGATTTTGTGCGTTATTTTTTGAAAAATCATTGCAACAATAATAATTATAGATATAACTGGACGCAATAAATCATACCACTGGTTGTTTAATGCATACCAGAAATATGGCGATAAAAAATAGGGTGGGTCCATGGAAAATGAATTAGCCTAATATCTTGACCAGGATCTAGAATAGGTACCCCGCCACGTCATGTACATATGACGTAAGCTTATAATATTTCCTAGGGTCCAAACAAGCCTTGGGGTTAAACCGGAGTTCAAAAACCCAGGATAATTTTTTTGTTCCATTAGTTTGCTGTTGAATAATAAAACTCGTGATCAACTTTTTCAACTGTCACTAATCTTTCTTTATATTTCGAGACTTGGGGAAAAAAGCATGATTATATAAACCTAAGACTTACTTAAATAATGCTTTTAAACGGCCAAAGTTATTTTGAAAACTTGTCTTGCATGCAACATGAAAAACAAATTAATTAAACCCCTAGTTGTTAAAACTTTAAGACAATGCATGCAACAAAACCACCAGATGTGTGTCCAGCGGGTTTTGATGTTAAAAACACCCCAACGTTTAAAAAACTATTAGCTTTTAAATGGCTACGAACTCGCCCACGGCGACTTCGCTGCTTTCGCTTGGATTTCCAAACACCCTCTCACGTTTTTGCTGGACACGCCCCTGACGTGCACAATGCAAACGAACTAATTAAATAGGAGATACGAAAACAGCAAAATTATGATCTTTAAAACCTCAGAACTTTAATAAAATTTGTTTTTTTAATTTATACAGACGATAACCAGGACGAAGGCTTTGAAAAACAACGCTATGATGGATGGTATAATAATTTGGCACATCCTGAATGGGGCTCTGTTGGTAAGTTTCATTTGACCTAACCTAGCCTAAAAATATATAAATCTACTGATGTTTTTTTAACCAATTTAAAAAAAAAATATTATGTATTTATTTATTTAGATACTTCCCTCGTGCGTAAAACACCAGCCAGCTATTCAGATGGTGTTTACATGCTAGCTGGTATGAATAGACCTAGTCCAAGGAAACTAAGTCAAGTATTTATGAAAGGACAAGATGGATTAGGGTCTACCAAAAATAGAACTGCCATATTAGCCTTTTTTGGTAAGTTTAATTTTTAATTATTTTGTTGGGGTTGAAGGTTTTAATTAGAACAAAAAATCCTTGCTTGGCGATGCGCTATTTTTACATTTGGCATCCTTGACAGGGCATGCAAATATACATAGTTGTCACCATCCCCAGGCGCCCGTGAATTAAATTGATTAATTTAGTCCGATAGGTAATTAGGCATGCCCAGGTTTGGGAGTGACAGGACAGGGTGCAAAGGCCCTGGAGGGTGCTACGGGCATAAGATGACCCATAATTTTTATTAGGAACGATTAGCCGTTCTGTAAGCAAACCCAAAATGCAAAACAATTCAATCCAGAAATATTTGCACTTAAGATTTAAATATTTAGTTACGAACAACTGCACACAAAGGCTATTTTTGTGGTTCTCAGTGATTGCATGTTGCATAGCAAATCTTCATTGTTGTGCTCTCGGTATTGTCTCTGAATTCGACTCTCAATCTCAATAATGTCTCTCAGGGCTTCGCATCTCATTCGGGAACCCTCACACCTTCTTAGAACTCTACTTGTGTTATATATTTAGAATTTAAGAAACTCCCTATTCTTAATTTTTACCTGTGTATACGTGTCTCTCACTGTACTCTGTACTTTACTGTAATGTGTTGTGTGACCCAGATTTTCACTCTCTCGTTTCTTTATATTATTACACGACGACGCTTCAGTACTTGTTGTAGCAGTCTATTCTGTAGTAACTAGTAATAGTGACATGGTATAAGACCTATGGTAATGTAGTTCCACTCCAATGCTATGTAAAGGGAAATGGTTTACCGCTGCGCTGCCTTCTTCTTACTGCACACCCAGACAAGTTTCGCCCACGATGAGGTCGCTTGAAAAACTTCCCATTTTTCATCTTCATAAAATTATATAACAGACAATTTGTTGTTGTTAACTGTAAATCGTTAAATAATAATCTTTGTATCATTTAAATATCTTTAAATGCGTAAATGCTTAGCTTACTGACACACTAAAGGGAGGGCCCAGGTTGACAGGCAATAACTGCAGAAATTTATGCTTATTTGACCCGTAGTTTGATACCTTGTTGGACAACCAATTACATGGATAACAAATAAGGGCCCTTAAGGTTATTCGAGTCATTTGTGAACGTGACCACATTAATTTTAACTCTGATGATGGTGATTAGTCGAGTTTGCGAATCGCACTTACATTTGCAATGTATTTCTAATAATATTTTACTGGGCTTGGATTATTGACTCATGCACTTAAAGAGGTATCACATGGGTCAAACTGATGCATATATTCGTAGCCTTAAAGATTTGGGCGGTTGTGTGGCGACATTAGCATTTATTAGAGTTCGAGCACTAAAACACCCTTAAGGCTACGAATTTCAACTGCAAATTTAAAATCCGAACAGTTTTTTTTGATTCGGAGCTATTTCGTGGTGTTTGCGGGCCTACGAGAACATTACGTGTGTTAATTAAGTTCGGAATTAAGAAGCGTTAATACCCGTATTTGCTTTTGAACTTCTTCATCCTCCCAGGTATACTAGCGGTAACCCGCTTTACAGCATAATTTTTGAAACATTATCATCTTTAAAAGTCACATCCATATGCTAAACGCACAAATCAGTCACACCCGTTTTAGTTTCAGTTTGCAAGCGCGTCGATCCCATGCTTATCATTCGAATCTTCAGACATTATTCTCACGCTTGCTAAACAATGGCTTTTAAATTTTGTAAATATGTACTCATCAAAATATTACAGGTCAACTAGTATCATCAGAAATCCTAATGGCAAGTGAGTCGGGTTGTCCAATTGAAATGCATCGAATTGATATAGAAAAATGTGATGAAATGTACGATAAAGACTGTCAAGGTGGGCGTTACATGCCTTTTCATCGTGCTAGCTATGATTCACAAACTGGACAGAGTCCTAATAGACCGCGGGAACAGGTAAGCATTATTTTATTTAATTTATTTCTTTGTTTAGTCAATAGGAAATGCCATAAATACATTTTAAGATTTTAACTTGCTAGTTACCTCAATTGAAACGATAAAAAATTATATAATCTTGCATCATATTGCGTTCAACTTCAACTCTTGGTTAACCAAGCACGGAAACAATTTTCTGGCAAGTCGACGTCTTCGTCGTGCAAGCAACGATGCATAGCGGAAACTCTGTATTATATAATTTTTTAAACTCATCTCAAAAGCTAAAAAGCCAAAAAAAAACCTTCAGGTTGACAAAAAGATAACAAATTTTTTCAGGACAAGGTTATGTCTTTTCCTACTAAACGTCAACCATTTTTCCACGACCAAAAGACTCATCGAACTATGAGGCTTTTTTCTCTTATAAATGTCATAAAAATAATTTAACCACACTGTCATTATGACGTCAAGCTGCTACCGCTGCTGCATTGTATTGTAATTTAATGTTGTAAAGAAAAAGGACCTCCTTACATACACGTCTGTCTGTCCGTACCTATAATTACTGAGGTCTCTCATCTCGCTGTCGCTATCAGTGTCACTCAATGTGCAGTGAATATTTTTGTATAATTATTTTATATCTTACACTCAACAGACCAACAAGCAAACAGCATGGATCGATGGGAGTTTTATATATTCAACGTCAGAAGTTTGGATTAGTACAATGCGCTCATATGTTTAATGGAACATTTCGGACAAATATTGAAAATAATGAATTAATGCCACCAAGAAATATTGAGCGTGTACCACTGAATAATGGACCATCACAGCATGTTTTGAAAATGCTGGATCCAACGAAGCAGTACCGTAAGTTTAATTGTTTAATCTTCTAATGTTAATTTTGGTTTTAGCGGAAGTTAGAAAAAACACGAGTATCATGTATAAAAACAAGGTTTAACGTTTTAAAGACAATAAAACTTGAATTTGCTTGCTGGGCATAGAATTCTATTTCTTTAAAACTGACAAATAACTTGGGTATACCGGAAATAATATGTAGTTTTTTGTGATTATCACAAAAGAGTTATAGAAGGTCGACGAATATAGATTACAGATTGCTATACGAGATGCATTATAATATACTACCTACGTATCTTTTATTGTATGTGGGTACTACACAAAAAAAGTCATTATTGAGTTGAGACATTCAGACCGTAGTTTTGAATAGGTAATGCAGGGACGTCGTCGTAAAGTTGTCAGTCGTCGAATGAAAGAGCAGAAACTCGTGCTATGCTACTACTTTTTGATTGAGATGATTTCAGAGTTTTTTTTGTATATCAATTGTTTAAACCATTCTCTTTCTTCAAACATTTTCTTTAGTCATAACTTAAAAACTCGGAAGTAAAATTTGGTTTTAAATCAAGGTCAACTTTGGAATTTGGATCTTTTTCTCTGTATCATCTATTCAGAACTGTCATTGTTGACATTGACATTGACATTGTGTAATAAATTAATGGGTCAAATACAATAGTTGAAGACTAATGATCCTAATAAATTACCTCCACATTTCTTAATGATTTTTAATGTTTACACATGCAGGTATGCATGTGGTATGGTAATGGTAGTAGCATTCCTATGCGCGTATTCCAGGCGGCAAAATTTAAGTTTAAATACGTAAACCTACCAGCGGTGGCGCCATAAAGCGCACGATTTAACACGGTGCTTGGGTGTTAATCCTACGTTTTATGATGAACTAATTTTAAAATTTTTATTTGCCCGTTGCAGTGCTAGGAGATCCACGCTCAAATCAAAATCCAGCTCTATTAGCATTCAGTATATTATTCTACCGATATCATAATACAATTGCTAAGAAATATTCTATGAAGCATCCACATTGGAATGATGAGGAAATATTTCAAAAATCAAGAAGATTCGTTATTGCTGTATTACAGGTAAGCCCTAGCTTTAAAAAAAACCTAAATTTTTATTCACAATAAATAACTAATATTTATTTTTTCAAAAATGCAGAATATTATAGTCAATGAATACATCCCAGCGTTCTTGGGTGAAGCATTAGAACCATACAACGGCTATAAACCAGATGTACATCCAGGAATAACCCATGTATTTCAAAGTGCTGCATTTCGTTTTGGACATACACTTATACCACCAGGGATTTATCGAATGGAGGAAAGCTAATAAAGGAGAGAAATGTAATTGGAAATACACTAATAAGGGGTCACCAGCACTGAGGCTATGCTCTACTTGGTGGGAGTCTGATGTAAGTTATTTTAGTCATTTATTCTTTTAGACACATTAGCTTTGATTGTAAGTAAGGAAAAACACGAGAACACGGTGGGACCAATTTTTCCATATTTTAGAATCACGTGAAATAACTTCAGAACTATTTCAGTAAGGGTTTATAATATAATATAGGCCAGAATTTATGCTGAGACGCGTTATTTAGCATACGGAAGTAGCATATACCATATACACCATATAGGCTCCGATGTATGTTTACATCTAAATACGAGAATATACGCTTGTTCGGAGTTGGACAGCTAATCTCAAGGAACGCTGCAGAATAACCGAGTTTTCTAAGCAAATGCTCATTTTAATGTACAGTATAATTTTGCGACAATACTAGGAGCGTTTGGGAGTATGCTAATTTACTTTAGTTGTCTTCCAATACTGTTCCTGTGCCTCCACGCTGCTTATTCATGCGATTAGCTGTTTAATCAGGTATAACATGGATCAAACAAGCTTATAATACATAGCGTAGCTTGGCACGTGAATCAGACCGTGGTGTGTCCGTAATGGATAAATAGGCTAGCATTACGCGTTCTCGCTAAAACAGATTTTGCACTACGGCCTTAATAAAGTATTTCTCCTCCTTACTCCTTTTTTACAGGACACTCTAAGTTCATCAACAATCTCAGAACTACTACGTGGTATGAGCTCACAAATTGCTGAAAAAGAAGATGTGATATTATGCTCAGATGTTAGGAATAAATTATTTGGTCCCATGGATTTCACAAGAAGAGATTTGGGTGCATTAAATATTATGAGAGGTCGAGATAATGGATTGCCTGATTACAATACTGTTCGGAGATACTTTAATCTTAGTACAATAACAGAATGGAGTCAAATTAATCCGCAATTATATAAAGAAGAGGTACGAAATTTAAATTCTATTTTATTACCTAATTGTATAATATATTTTACTGGGCATGTAATTATTTTTCTAATACTTTTTAATGGGATATTTTATAGGTCACACTGTTTGAAAAGTTAGCAGAATTATACGGCAATGATTTAAATAATATAGATTTATATTTGGGTGGTATGCTTGAAAGTAATGGTAACCCCGGAAAATTGTTCACAACAATTATAAAAGAACAATTTACAAGAATAAGAGATGCGGACCGTTTTTGGTTTGAAAATCGCAATAATGGGTAAGTTTTTTCATATAAACTAGCTAGGTACTACAATTGCATACTTATTTAATATTTATTTAAGTACTATGGGGATTTAAAGGTTAAGTAGTAGTCTCTAGTACTTTTATGTTGGTAAGGTCACATTACAAAATCGAGTGGTCGAGAAGGCACGTAATGCTAAGTTTAGGCACACCTGCGCTGCAAAACGATTGAGCTAACGGGCGGCATAGTGCATAATATTCGTTAGACACGTGTGCTTCGTTTTTGAAAAGCTAAGCACAGTAGAACTACTAGTACCTACTACTGGCAAGGCAATTAAGATTTTCGTTTGCTTGGTAAACACGTTGAATTTAATTATAGTTTAGCAATGTTATTTGCATTAGTTGGGTACTTTGATTTGATGTATGTACAGGACTGAAGGGCAATCTCAACAGCAGCGATGACGGCGATCCATAGCAATCGTACATTAGCTTTTTGGTCAGTACTCAATTGGGCTAAAAGTTCATAGTATGATGCTTTTCAATATTTCTGGAACGTTGTGGGTAAATAAGCAGGCAATATTGCACGTTTTTGCGGACAATTTCAGTTTTGTAATACAGCCTTAAACTGATCAATTAACCCAAGGAGAGCATAAGGCATGTGGCTATGAATATTGCAGAGGAATAATATCTTGAGGGTGAGGCTTAAAACCCTTACGAAAATGACCTGCAGCAAATATTGATTTCACCCTCCCATTTCATGAGCTAATGGGCCCAGGCCCAGGCTAACCTGGTAACGTTTTTTTTC
>VNWX01003126.1:0-10755 GCA_009869905.1 Ceratophysella communis | reverse complement strand
AGGTGTCAGGCGAAGAACATACGTTTTGTCTTGACGAAGCGCCACGAAAAACTCTTCTTTCTGATTCCAGAGCTGTCCAAACACTTGGGAGGATTCGAGGGACGTTGGTACAGGATCCAAATCAATAACGCATATTTTCAGGTTCGGATTTTCACTTCGCAACACTTTCGTAATGCCACAGAGCGTGGCTCCATTTGGATTACCAGGTTCTGAATCTCCAATGCTGTAAACTCCTCTTGTCACGACCACGATCTTTGTATGCTCCTTCAATTTTTTATCTAAAGCTTCGAAGGTTTTGATGATGTTTAAGAGCCCAGTGACCATTTTCATTAAAGTCTGAGAAAGGCTCTCATTCTGCCTATCATGTTTCGTGCAAAGATAAACGATGCCTTCAAGGGATTCTATGTCCGAAATGAGACTGGTTGCCAACTCCGATGCTCCGCTTCTAATCACGGCTCTGTTGTTATCCCGAAAACTTGGAGTCAGTGCATCACCCAGCTCACTCGAGTTGTCATCCACGACGAGCCAATGCTTTCTTGTGCTCAGCGGGACGGGAACGTGAATGTCCTTTGATGCATTACGGGCTGAAAATGCACCCATGATAATTCCCGGGTCTGAATAAAAGCTGTCGAATCCTGCACGCGTTAGACAATCCTCCCACATTTTTTCCGAGAGTAGAGCCGTCAGCTTGCTACCTAAACGGAAGTCTTGAAATCTCCACCAACCATCGAGCATTCCATATGGAAAAGTATGACACGGATGAGCAGCAAATGATTCCCCAAGAATCAATGTTCCATTTATCCTAAGCAACTTCTTTAAGTTCGCCAATGACTCGCCAATGTTGACAGTCGCATGGACCACTTGAGCTCCAATGATGATGTCGAACTCTTCTGGACAGAAGCCTTGGGACAATGGATCTTGTTCGATGTTGAATAGCTGGTAGTTCATTTCTGACCCTTGACCCAACGTTTTCTTAGCTTCGTTGATGAAGAGGGGTGAAATATCTGTAAATGAGTATGAATAATTCACACGGAGTTCTTTTAGAGCGTCAATAATCTTCGTGGTTGTGGATGCAGAGCCTGCTCCAACCTCGAGAATTCTTAAGTACTCCATCCTTAGATCCAGCGTTCTGATACTCCGCGATGGTCTCACTTAAGAAGGTGGTAATTAACTGGTTTTGGTAACGGTAACAGTAGGCATTTCTGTAGAAAAATAAAGCCCCACCTTCGGACTCGTCTTCCGGAAATAGGTGTTGCAGCGGCGTCATTTTGCCTTGAAAAACGAGCGGGAGACAAGTTTCTTGTCTTCGTCCAAATGCAAGCTCTCCATCCCACTTCGAATCCTTGTGGAGTTTGGCTCGAATTTCCTCGACTATTTTGTCGGCTTCAGCAGGAATCGGTAATTGCTTCAGTACTCGATATTCAGTTGAACTGATCTCCTCTAAATAACCGCGATTCTCGAATTCATACATAAAGATTCCAGCAACGCCTTTGTTTATGGATTTCGGAAGCAGTGCCTGCCAATTCTCCAAGTAAAGGATTTCACCATTTGCCGGCCAGTCCCATTGAGAATCATGCATACTTCGACAGAACGAGGTAAACATTACGTTGTTGATGGCGTCAGTGTATTCTTGAATTTTTTCTGGTGATAACCCGTCAAATGCATCTTGTTCCTTTCTGGCCTTTACTTTTGGTGTATCAGCCGACACTGTGACCATTTTAGAAATGTCGACACGAGTATCTAGCTTGCCAAGGACCGGGCGCCATGTTTCACAGAAGAAATCCGGGATTTCTTGGGAGTTCTCCCTTATCGAACGAAGTATGGAATGTACAGTTGTCTGAATCAACTCCAAGCCTTCCATGATAGCCAAAGCTTCTCCGTCAGCGTTGTACAGTGTCACAGCGCTGTTTTCCTTCGTGCAGTGAGCAAATACCGTATTAGAACGATTTCCAGAGAGCCAGGTAAATTTCCGAATGCTGACGGGCAGATACAGTACGCGCTTGACATCTTCTGCTCCCGACAGGTGTTCTCGAAATGCAGAGGTTTGAATCATGGCGTCCAGTTATAATAGGATGACAGATGTAGTCTTCATGCCTCGCTGGTAATGGGATCTCAGCTAGAATGTCATTCGGGCCATACCAAGCGGATGCAATACTCTGAAATGTAGGGCCAAATTGAATTCCGAGCTCGCTGATGGCTTTGTAGCTGGTCTCCAAAGATTTCTTATGGCTCAGCCTTGACTTGAGTGCTTCTAAATCGACAGAACTAAAGCTTGGAAGTTTTGAGCTTGGCGTGATCTCGGCTGTAGCATGTCGCTTCCATTTATCGAAATGCTGTTCCAGTTTTCTGCTCAGCGTCAGAGAATATTTAAGAATCCCTGAATCTTCCAAGGATGACTTAGCTGAAGTAATTTGTGTTTCAATTCTGCACTTCTTTTCAAGTGCCAGAGCAGCTTCTATCTGGAAATTTTCAATAGTAATCGTAAATTTACTGGTAGAGCCTCCATGTAATACCTCTCGACCAGCGGCCAAGAAAATTTCAAGAAAAGCGGCAGCAGGAACCACGACATGATCCGCCACTTTGTGATCTTCCATATAACGGAGCTGGTGGAGGCGAAGCATGTGATAGAATAATTCTTCAGAACGAGAAGATGGAAACTTCTTGCCCAGTAGCGGATGCAGAATAGGATCCAATTCTTGCTCTCTGGCTGCTTCATCTACTACCCAGTACTTCTGCCTTTGAAACGGATAAGTTGGTAGATGAACGGATTTCTGACGGCTTCCGTAAACCGATTTCCAGTCGAAGTCAATTCCAGATACGTACAACTTCCGGATTGCCGTGTAGAAGCTTGTGGCAGCTCCTTCATTTCGTCGTTGTGATGGACAAAAGAGTCCATTGCCATCGGCATCTTCGACATTGGCCATCGCAAGGCTCAATAGAGTTGGCTGAGGCCCGACTTCAACAAGGCTTTTGCAGTTTGTCCAGATGACTTGAACGGCCTCGGAGAAGCGCACAGTGTCCCTAAGGTGTCTTTGCCAATATTCACCCGAAAATTCAACAGCTTCCATGCACCTACCCAGGGTCCCAGAAACGTACGTACAATTCGGGTTTCGGGCTTCAATTGACTCTGCGACTTTGCCAAAGTCTTTCAAAATGGGGTCCATATCCCGGGAATGAAATGCATGAGTTGAAGGGATTCTCACGTATTTGGTCCCAGTCTTGACACAGAAGTCTTCTAGCAGCTTGACGCATTTTGAATTCACAGAAACGACGATTTCCTCGGCTGAGTTTACCGCCGCGATATCGATCCAGGCATCAACGCTCTTGTACTCCTTGGTAAAGGAGTCGATAAGCTTCAGTATTTGCTGTTCAGGACCCCTGATAGCCAGCATGGATCCCTCTGGAAGCAAATTGACCAGTTGACTTCTTTCCGCCACCAGCTTCATTGCATCCTGCAGTGTTAGTACCCCAGCGCAAACTGCAGCTGCGAATTCTCCAACGCTATGACCCAACACGAAGTCTGGCTTAACTCCAAAAAACTTCCAAAGTTGGACTAAGCAGTACTCAACGCTAAATATTGAGGGTTGACAGAATCTGGTTTGTTCCAGTAGGCTTTCATCTTTAAAAAGAACGTTGAGGAGACTTTCGGATAAATATTGTTGAAATAGGGCGTCACATTCAAGCATAGCTCGTTCAAATGCTGGGAATGCTTCGCAAAGTCCGCTTGTCATTCCGAAATATTGGGATCCTTGTCCAGGAAAGAGAAATCCAACTTTGACTTTTTGAGTAGGAGCCTTGCCTTGGTTGAAATTTTGTTTCTTCAATTTTGAGAGCAAGTCAGGCGTGTCTGATGCCACAACAGCAATACGGTACTGCAGATGGGCACGTCCAACATTGGTCATATACTCGATGTGACCAAGTGGTACGGCTTGATTCGACTCCAAAAACTCGATGTACTTTTGCCTCAGCTCGCCAAGGGCTTCTTCAGATTTTGCCGACAGTGTCACCACATTCGTTCCAACAAGACCATTTTTCAATTTACTGGGATTAGGTGGCTCTTGAAGGATGACGTGGGCGTTGGTAGCACTCATGCTGAATGAGCTGACTGCGGCGATTTTCGTCGCTTCTTTCCACGGGGTTAACTCCAGAGGAATACGGGCAGGAATTCGGTCAAGATTGATTCTTGGATTCAGGGTCTTCATGTTTCGATGCGGTGGAATAGCCGAGTGTTCCAGGCAAAGAATCACTTTGATCAGGCCAGCCATTCCTGCAGCCGCCTCACAATGCCCAATATTAGTTTTGACAGATCCAACTAATAATGGCTCGGTTCGGCCTTCCGAATATGCTTGACCCACCGCATACATTTCAATAGGATCCCCTATATATGAATTATTACCATTATCAGATTGTAATACGGATCACGGAATGAACATGTCGAAATAAATACTACTTACCAACAGCAGTTCCGGCTCCATGTGCCTCCACATAACTGACTTGAGCTGGGGTGACCTTAGCGCGTTTAAGGGCAGCACGATAGACCCGCTCCTGTGCCTTTTCGTTGGGAGTTCCAAAACTTGTCCCGGTTCCGTCGTTGTTCACCGCAGATCCTTTGATAATGGCCAAAATATTGTCTCCATCTCGCTGTGCATCTTTAAATCGCTTTAAAGCCACAACTCCGCAGCCTTCAGCTCTGTAAGTTGAGCGAAAAAATTTGTTGAATGCGAATTTGTGAATATTTTATGAAGTTTGATTGAGTTACCTCACAAATCCGTCAGCACTTTCGTCGAATGTTTTGCAGCGATAATCCCTAGACAGAACCACTCCACTCTCGTCATCAGCTTTTCCAGAAAACGGGTTGAACGGAAGCAAAACCAGGTTTACGCCGCTCACAAGGGCCAACGAAATTTCTCCTCGATGAAGACTTTCGCAAGCCAAATGAAGTCCAGTGAGCGATGAAGAGCAGCCAGCTTCCACAGCCACAGCTGGACCATGAAGACCGAGACAAAATGAAATTCTGGAAGCCGTAGCGCTGTACTTATTTCCCAAGAAAACATGTAAGAAATCCGTGGTGCCTTTCTCATCTTCGTCCCGCATGGATTCCATGATGATTCGTTCGTAGTCTTGCTGCCACAAGCCCACGTAAACGCCAGTATCGGATTCTCGCAACGTTTGAGGGTTGATGCCAGCATGTTCCAAGCATTCCCAGGTCACTTCAAGCAGAAGGCGTTGCTGAGGATCCACTAGAATTGCCTCTCTAGGGCTTATTCCAAAGAACTTGGCGTCGAATTCATCAACAGCACAGCTCAGGAATCCCGCCTGCATTTCCCTTGCTTCAGGCTTGCCATAAAATGGTCGCTCCGAAGGAAACTTACGAATAGCTTCTCTTCCTTCCGACATAAGCTTCCAGTATTCAGCCGGGTTGTTGGCGCCAGGGAATCGACAGCTCATCCCAACCACAGCAATGCTGTCCTCGTACTGGGACTGATTGTCGGTAATCACTTGGTCCATGTCTAAAACAATGCAAAATATGTTAAAATGCGATTCCAAATGTTTTTGTAAAAAAGACTTTAAATGAGATTTAAATAAAAATTTGTTCTTTTAGTCTTTAATAGCATTTTTTTTTATAAAAAATTATTCTGAGTTTGGTACGTACCTTTCATTTTATTCTCTCCAATTTCAATCACCCAGCCAAACTTGAGATTTTTCAGTTGAAATTTGAAATAAATGAATTAAAACAAATGAAGCTTTCGGGAATGGTTTTTATAGGCGAAATCAAGTTCATCGAATTAGACGATTTGCAGTAATTGCAGTTTGTGAAAAAACCAATCCCGGTGCCGCTAAAGATTACATCAACTGTGCATAACTTAATTGCATCCCTGTTAGTTCCCATCCGCTCCACTACAAGCTTCTTTCACGTTGTGCAGGTTAGGGCGAAATCGCAAATCCATGACAATTCATAGCTAGCGAAAGAGCTCGTGCGGGCCAAATACAATATGTAGGTGGGAAAATGTGCCAATTGGTTAAATTTTACATATGATATGATTTGAGCTTACGACTTGAATTAGACCGGAATCGGGATGATGGTGTCACCTGTTACCGACTTGAAGTGCGTTGATTGACTGGCATCGTATTCGACTCACAGCTTTTGAACAGAATAAATTCGATAACTACCGTAATTCAGCCTTCATATGATCACTGACCGTTAACCATAAACCGTTATGAAACACCAGGACCACAGACTTTTTTAGCAAGAAGGACTCGGAACGTGAAAATAAGTAAGAGGGGGATGGGATAAGGGTTTGGAAACGATAGAGGAAATGATCTGCAGGCTTGAATTGTCGCTTTCAGTCTCAGCATTGTCGCAGTAATGAAATGTCGTATTAGGAATAGTCAGGATACCGGTTAATGTCGTTTTACAATTTTCAATGTAAAGCACTACCTAAAATAAGTAAGAGGGGGATGGGATAAGGGTTTGGAAACGATAGAGGAAATGATCTGCAGGCTTGAATTGTCGCTTTCAGTCTCGGCATTGTCGCAGTAATCAAATGTCGTACTACGAATAGTCAGTAGACCGGTTAGTGCCGTTTTACAAGTTTCAATGTAAAGCACTACCCATTTTAATTGCACTGAACTTGCTGTAAAGTATTCCGCGAATAATTATTTGCATTCCCATGTTGCATTTTAATTGCCGGATGCCGAATAATTTTAATTCCACGTGTTTGCAGCACCGGAAACTGAAACCAACACCAACCTCACATAAAAAGTAATTCGGATTCGGAAGGGGAAATCCTGGTTTCAAGATTTAGATTTCTGTGGTCAAGTTCATGGAATAATCGACGAAATCTTTTAAATAAATACCCAACCTATACTCTTAAAGGTTAATGCAGCGGTGCAACTAACGATAAAGTCATGTGCATGGTGCATTTATCATGTGGCATTAAGTTTGCATCAATTAGCAGGTAATAAAAAAGTTCACACAGTGCATTTGATTTGAGGATGCGGAAATGGTTTAATTTAATTAACTACGGTTTTTTATGACGCGGCCTCAAGTTCAGCTATTGTTTTATTATGGGAATTTCGATCCCAGCAGGATTATAATTACTTCTTATCTCTATTTTAACATGGTAAAGGAGGATCCTGCCGGTTTTAAAAATTCATAAACACATAATTTATAATTCTACTCATTTTATACATCATCACCGTACTTCAAGATTTACTTTAGTTTTAGGGCAAATTCACCCGCATACCTGTATATTTTTGTTATTTTTAAAACGAGGTTTTGGGCAAGTGACATATGGAATCAAGGTGAATCGATCTGTAAAGTGTTAATCATTTAATACCCGTATTAACATGCTATATTTTATTAGAGAGTCCTAACTCTTATAGTAGGCGTTCGCTCATTAATTCACCGACCACGCCATATGCGGCCAAACATAATCTTGGACGATTTCTCCGCGGTAGATGCCATTTTCTTTGTCCAGCATTTTTAGGATAGGATTTCAAAGCCATCCTCAATCTCCAATCCAGGATTTCTGTGATCCAAAATTCACTTGTTTTACTCCTGCCTTGTACCAGCAGCAATCCTGAGAAATATCGCGTATATTGCTTTACTTTGACGTGGATATGGAAAATCAAATGCAGGTGACACATTGCACAATAAGTGCAAACACACAGTACCATATGCGAATAAATTCACAGCTTTCGAATTTCGATATGCTTTAACTAAGTGCAACCATTTGTCATTCGTTTTTTCACAATCTATATAGAACAATAGTGACAGTGACAGTTGGCGGCAACCACATTTCCGGAAGCGTATTACTTAAAAATACCATAAAAATTAATTCAAAACTTTCATTTTATTTGCCCTTAATTCTCATAGTTGCTTTTATAGAAGCGAATTTGAGTGAGGAAAAGCGAATTGGGCGTAAGCTTTTGACCAAAGTAACTCCAATCTAACGCAACAGAACTGCCATTTGTATTGTGATTTTAGGTCACGACACTGCTGTGGACAATAAATTAATTGTAGATCAAAAAGAACGAACTTCGCCTAACCAACTCCAAAAATTCATTCAGAAGATTCCAAATATTCAACGTTTTAGGCAATTCAAATCTACGGTTGGAAAACGCAACAGGAAACATAAATGCGGAGGTCACCCAAAAATAGAATACAGTAATACATTTTGGCAGGTTCGAAAAATTCTGTTCTTAGTGTGTTAATGTTATCCGATGCGCCTCTTCCTATTTCGGCCCGGTCATTTCTGTTGAATTTCTTCACACCCCGGAAGGCCCTGAAGCTCTAAGTGCATTTCTAAAATTCCATCGATAATACGTGGTGGTTGCAACGTTGAAGTGGGATTTGCTTGCAGTTCATGAGGACTATTTAAATACATTTGGAGTCAGGCAAAAATTCAAAAAGTTCAAGAAAAATGCTAAAAAGAAGTTGTAATTATTTTAATTAGAATACTTTCCGATTACGAAGCATACCTATTGTATTTTTACAATAGCTAAAAGCTAAAAATTTCGAAAATCAAGACACTATTTTTCTTCGATATTATTTCAATTTCAACGCAGTTCAAATTTTATTTCCATCCTATCCAGGAGTACAGCGTGGTTATGATTGCTCCATACGCGAGTTTCAAAGTATATTTCACAAGAAAATGCCAACTATTATATTGGTTCATTAAATTAACTATTCCGGCCACGCCTTGCGGCCCAAACATCATTTCCAAATTGTCAGACGATTCCTTCGCTGCAGCTTCCGCTCTGGAAAACATTTCGCTTTCAAATTTATTTAAGGTATTTTTGGAAAATGATTTCAGAGCCATCGCCAGCCCAGCAGCGTCCATCATGGCCAAATTGACGCCTTCTCCAGCAAAAGGGCTCATGACATGTGCAGCATCTCCGATAAGCGTGATTCGTGAGGCCAAAGTATCTTCAGGCTTCCGTTTCCAGGAATGACCAATCGGTAATGCATGAATTAGGCGTTGTACGAATTCTCCGTTATTTTCATGTATTAGTTTCAAAATGCTTTCATCCCAGCCTTCAAATAGATTCAGTACGAATTGCTTCGCTTTTTCCAAATCCTTAAAGTCAAGGTCAGCGCTCACAGTTTTGAGCCAATCTTCAGGAACTCTTAAGGCAAGATAGACTTTGACCACTCCGCCTGAATTTCTCTGAGCTATAATGCCTTTGTCCTTATCCAAGGCTAGCATCATGCCTCGTCCGACGAGCTTCGAAAGTTCCGGCTTTTCATCCACATCGTTCAAAGTAATTTCAATGAAACTAATTCCAGAATAAGTTGGGCTTTCTTTGGATAGGAAAGGCCTTACTTTTGACCAAGCTCCATCTGCTCCGACTACAAAATCCGCTTCAGAAGTTTCACCATTTTGAAAAATCAGCTTGATTTTACCATTTTCCTTTTCTTCCAAGTCTTTCAATGTGTATCCCCACTTCACGCAGTTGTCAGGAAGAGAATTTAAGAGAATATCGCGTAATTTTGATCGATCTATTTCCGGACGGTCATTTCTATCATCCTTAGCCACTTCTTCATAGTGCACTACGCCATGCTTGTCCAACACCCGCATGTCCTGACCTTCATTTCGGGAATGCTCCTGGAATTCTTCTGTGAGTTTCGCAAGCTTAAGAGCGTACTGTCCAGTGTTCTTATGTAAATCCAAAGAACCACCTTGACCACGCACGGAGCGAGACTCTTCTTTTTCGTACACGGTTACCGATTTCATGCCTTGGCAGTGAAGAATTCTGGCTAAAGTTAGGCCACCAGGACCACCGCCAATGATGGCAACGTCCAATTCGGATCGGGAAGACATTTTAACAGAGGTTTCACTATAGAATTAGCTTTTCTAAAATCGTCCTAATATAAAAGAGTGCCTAAAATCTGAAAAACAACACTTGTCTTGTGAAAAAACATGATTTAATACAACAAATAAAATGCCAGCTCTGACTAAATTTCGATTCTGTCACCACAGCTAATATACAGCTGCTCTGCAGGTGAAAATCTCAGAACAGAGCAGGTATAGTGTTCGTTTTTCATGGATCCGAAATGGTCAATGCAATATACATATTAATTGAATTGCGGATTACGCAACGCCATGATTAGATCACTCTTCCGATGACATTGGCATGAAAAGCAAGGTAATACGATGAAGTGGAGTTTTTGTGAGAAACAAAAGCGTGTGGGGTCTTATACAACGGATTCATTCTATTTATATATAGTCTGCATTTAATATTTTCCTATGAGTATGCACTCAATAATACATGTAAAAAATTCAAATATAACTTTAGTAATCATGCCTTCTAGTAAGAAAAACTGTAGCTCGATTCGATGCCCAGGAAGACGGACGTCTATTTTTATATTTTCTGGCACTTTAATTGATTTTTCTTATGACCAGAGTTTCATACAAGAAACTTAATTTTGATAAAAAATATTCATTGATATAAGGTTTATCTTTTGTCGTTGCTCCGTAAAGACAACATCACAATGCTTTCTGTACGTATGAACAAATTGAAAACCACAGAGAAACAGGAAACTCTAAAAAGACAAGGTGCATTGCATGTTGCATGATTAGCAAGGAAATGCAAGGTGTCCGTCCGTTGAAGCTTTAGATAATTTAAAACTAACCTACGGTTTTCCTTAAGAGGTTATTTTGATAAAATCATTTCAGGTTCTAGTTTTTACACGCAAAATCCTAGTAGCATTGTCGAACCAGTCTTTCAAATATTTCTTGTATTAATATC
>VNWX01003125.1:0-10759 GCA_009869905.1 Ceratophysella communis | reverse complement strand
TGTCACTACTACTGGATTCCGGGACTTCCTCGTCACTGTCGGACTCGACTGGGTATTCAATTTGTCGAAAACATCCTTCTGATATCGGTTCAGTAGCTTTAGGTCGTCGTTTCGTTGGAAATTGCCAGAGTTTCTTTACTTCCGCTTGTCGCCACCTCTGACGAATTTCATTGCTTCCTACCGAACTTGATCTCGAGCGAACGAAATTCGGTGATGCCGTATCATAGCCAGAACTCGGAGACTGCCGAACTTGAGTATTGTTGTTCAGGTCGCCGTTTGGTGTGCTCAGTGGTCGGGGTGGCTGAATTGGTCGCAGCCTTCTGCGAGTGCTATAGAAATCGATCAAGCATTTACAGTATAATAATACTAGACTAGTAATGCTAATGCTTAGTCCGCCGTGTTGGGTTCGCTTACTTGATCGGCGGCGGAGTCAAATATCCTGGTTGTGCTGGTCCGTCTTGGTTTGCACGCTGCACTGACCTCTTAGCTCGAAAATTCGGTAATTTCCCGATAACTGATCCTTCTCCGTCGTCTAAAGTTTTGTCGCTTTTACTTCCGAATGAACTTGTATGTGTGAGCGTCACGCGTGGTATACGGATAAGCTGAGGAAATTTCACAGTATAATTTTGATCAATTAACTTGTGTGTGGTATCTGTATTTGCAACTAGGACAGGCAAGTATCAGGCTTAAAGATATTATCAGCACGAAGCCTGTACAGTACAGTTTTTTTAAATTAAATAGCTTCGAATGCGATTCCATTGGAATTACCAAAATCACTTATCAGATAGCGTACGTGGTTTGGATTGACATTACGATCTCACGTGTTAGTGAACTGGTGAGGTTGGTGGCTGCTAAACCTACGTAAACAAAATTAACTTACGTCAATGTCCTCTGTGCCGGTAATCTCTTTGCCTACTGTGTACGCCGTGTTTCCTGAAGTTGTTGAACCATCTGTTTTTTGAGTCGCAACCGAGTAAGTCGGGCTTCCCGATGATGCTTCCGGTATGCCAGGAGGAGGCATTATTGGTGCATCTTGCTGACGAGAAGTGACTGGATAGCTACGCGGAAGCTCACCGCTCAGTCGTCGACCCTTTCCATGAGTTGGACTCACTGGAACTGGCGTGGATTTCGGAAAATTTACGTTTCGAGATCTCGGACCAAAATTGTCTCGAACGGGCCTGTAAATACAACATTGTTAGCTCTTGAAGCTGTATAGAAATGTTTGAATGTTTTGGTATGCATCTGCTACTTACGATGTGGGTGGGGGACTACCCATTTTCCCGAATTTCAAGCGATTTCGCATTGTGTAAATCAATGCAGCTCCACTACTAAAATCATCCAAGAAATCATCGCTATCACTGAATATGGTTGAGGCATAGTCGGATTCGGTCCGAACTTCCTCAACTTCAGTTTTGTCATGATCATGATCAACGAAATCGCTTGCATTACTATAGTCGTAGTCCGCGGAAGCGTTAGAAGCTTCGATTGCTGGTGTCGGATGTTTCGGTCGAAGTGCCAGTGGCGTATCAACACATCGAAGGCGAACGTAACCTTTCGAAACTGCAAAAGAGAAGTTCTAGTTGTAGATTTCGTAGCTGCCAAAATCATCATAATTGTCTTTTCTAAGTTACTTTTATTCTTTTCATCCGGTTCCTCCATGCAAAATCGATTTATGCCCGCAGTTCCCTTGGCAGAGGAGTATTGGTAATCCTTGAGATGTTGCCATTCCGACTCTTTGTAAACCTCCAAGTTATCCCAGGTTATCACAAATTCCAATGGCAGAATGCTCTCACACATGAATGTGTTTCTAATCTCTTCGAGTCCACGGCTAATTTTACTGAAACACAGATCAGTTCGGTTATCGAATTGATATGCGATATAATTTGCAAGTGCAGTGCGCACAAATTTAAAGCTTCAGCTTTGTCGCTGGGAGCTAAAATGCATTCGAGCACGTACCTCATATTGGTGATAGCGCTACCACCATATTCATTGTCATTCCTTCCCCCTGAATCATCGGCATTCTTATCCCGATAAATGTACGTTTTGGTGAGCTGATGACCCATTCCATGAATAAGANTAGCGCTACCACCATATTCATTGTCATTCCTTCCCCCTGAATCATCGGCATTCTTATCCCGATAAATGTACGTTTTGGTGAGCTGATGACCCATTCCATGAATAAGAACACATTTTCGTTCCCCAAGGATTGCACCGTCCGTTGCAATTGCAGCTAACTTTTCGTTGAGTCGTTTTTCTGTGTCAAACTTAAAAAGCTTAGCACTCGCCATTGACCTAGTAATATAGAGCAGGGATTAAAATCATTAACCCCGGCCGAATTTTACCGTGCTCATGAAACATTAAATTAGAACTGCAGATGCCGATCAATCCAGGATGATGTTAGAGCGGAAATGCGGAAATTAGACCTACTTTAAGTTATTAATTATTGCAGCAATAAAATAAAGTCACGCTGCACGTCGGGAGTGGGTCATTCATTGCTATCAGTGTTCGAGTTCAACACAGTAAATTATAAAATTTCAAATCTCCACTGGATTCGCTGTTTCGTGATTAGAACCTATACTAATTTGAAAAACGGCCGCATATTTCCAATTTAATGCAAGTTCGATGATAAAACGCAGGAAAGCATCAACGTGATGGATAATGTCCAGGGATTCTCACGATGAGTAATAAGTAATAAATTATCATGTCGCCAATTATCAGATGGCCAGTCCGATATCCCCAAGTTTTACAGTCTTAGCCTTTAATTATATGTTTATTAGGTTGAGATAGATCATGGAGCATGCTGTTGTTCCGCCAGCAGCTTAGCGTGATAATGAAAAACAATAAAAATTAGCCAGCGTCTGAAACAGCTCGGTTCAGATGTTACTCGGATTACTCCAGATTTAATTGGCATTTTCGCTTCATGGAATGCTGGATTACAGTTGTTTTTGTTTTGATCATTGGTATCTTTTTAAACTTAAACTTTGCCTATGAAATGAAGTAGGCAGTAGGCATCTAAAGTCCACTAATTTACTATCTCTTTTTTGCGTCGCACGATCGTTAAGAAATGCACTAGCAACACGTGTGCTTAAAAGTAATCATGTCGCTTCGTTTGTCGGATTTCGAATCGTTCAGCAATGAATTGTTCGGTGACCTATCTTCATTTCAAAACGGCTTACCTAACAGTCCCTATACCAATTCCTACTACTCTTACCTATGTGAATAGTTATTATGAATTACCTATGCTAAAGTTAAGAACCCGGACGCAACGTTTAAAGTAAGGTATAAAAATTTGAACTCGACTGAATTTGAACATTCTGAATTGACTTACTTATCAAAATTATCCACAAATTGAACACATAGAAGCAGATTGTTGAGAATGAACCCATGTAAATCATTTTTGAATTCTTCTTTCATAATCTCCAGATTATGTTTTTGAATTTGTTTTAAAAATTCATCCATTTGATCATTTCTTTCTGCCAAGGGTAAGAAATGAAGCCCTGTTCTTATGAATTCTTCCGGTATGACGGGTAAACCCTGGTCCTCATCATCACTGTCCGTATATTTACGAGCTTTTTCACTTGAACAATGGTTACCCATTTTGAAAAAAAAGTATTTGTCTGCTTGTAAAAAAAATACTGCAACAATTTTAAAATTTACTCCATAAATCACGGCCACAGAATTCTACCATATTTCCCTGATTCCCAGAAATGACTCCGAACTGAATCCTACTGTTAATTGACAATTGAGTTGAGCGGCTGAGAAGCCTGTGGAGACTGTGGACTGTGAATTCCTACTGTTAATTGACAATTGAGTTGAGCGGCTGAGAAGCCTGTGGAGACTGTGGATTGTGAATTAAGCGTTCAATTGAGTGATATTGCTAAATTAGGGCTAGATAAAGGACTTTGTTCAGGTTGATATCTTATCAGTTGAAGCGTTACACCCGGTGGTCGTGGACGACACGTCCTGCTTAATTAAATGAAACAGGTATCCATCCTCATCTGCTCACCTCGTGCAACTTGCATGTGTCATAAATCATTAATAGTCTGCCTAATTGAATTTAGCTTAAAATATTGTCGATTTGAAATGTATTGGAAATTTTCTAGGAATTAGTTCTAAAGTCCCACCTCTTATTTACATGATTTAATTAAAAAACGTGAATGACGTCTAGTGTCTAGTAACCATGTACTATGTAACCGAGAATGACGCTAATTTTAAGCTATTTAAGTATCAATGATTTTAAGTAGCTAATGTTATGTTAAGTTGCAAATTATAATTGGGAATATTGATAACGCTAGTGCTTGCGTAGGATTATTTTCATCATCAAGTGTGACAATAGCGTCATATCATATCAGAATTGGTCCATGTCCGTGTGCCAAGGAATGCTTTGGACTGAGCTTGTGTAATAATCATTATCAATATCAATCATTTTGCAATGTGACAATAGGAATCCGATAACGGTCTTGAATCTAGGACTGCCAAATGTACCGTTTCTTGTTCGCGTACTTCTATTGTTAAGGATGAATGTAATTAACGCATTTCGCCAGCAATACCTAATTACCAAATCTTTCGATTTTTCAGGTCGAATCCGTGGAATGGACGTTCGCGAATTTAGGCGAAGGCGGAGATCAAGGCGAGCTAATTTATCTAGCTGACTACTTGGCTCGAAGAGAATTTGACCTGGTCATCAATCTCCCCATGCGAAGCGGCGGTGTTCGGCGTGTTTCGTCATTTCTCACGCACGGTTATCGGACACGTCGTCTGGCCGTGGACTACTCTGTCCCACTTCTCACGGATGTCAAATGTGCCAAACTTCTTGTTGAGGTAATCCACGACTAGATTATGAAGGAGGTTTATTGCTGGAATTTGAAATGCAGTGCTTAGCCTGAATGTGCGTAGGATTAGCTTAAAATACCATCCTACTTGACATGACTGTCAGGGCAGGACGGCAAGCAGTATTCATACAATCTACTGTGGTAATTGTTAGTTTCAGCTTATCAGCTTTACCATGGCTAAACCCTAAGCTTCGCTAAGCCAAGCCAGCGATTTAAGTCTGTTTGTATAATGCATTTGGTTTAGCTTCAGATTAGCTTTGAATATTGAATTTCGTTGCTACGTTCACGAAAATCACATGATACAAACAGTGTATCGACTTTACGGATGATCTGCGCTACTAAAATAGGATTTATAGATACCGTTTGAAAAATCGAAAGCGCATATTAGGATTTCATGTTGATGCGAAAGTGCGGAAATAATGGCCTTCACTTTGACTTGGCTCTGTGCCATCCTCGCGCTTGTAATCTCGTCGCAGTACTCTCAAGCATCCCACATAACTCGTAAACATGAAGACGCTGCACAGGAAGGCCAGAGATGGATTACTTATTTCAACAGAAAAGGCTGGACGAAACAGTGCTGGACCGAGAGCTCACTTCTTCTGTACAAATTAGCCTGCACGGTTAACCTTACGGATGGAATCCAATCCGAATTAGCATTCAGCCAAACCGCCTGTATTTTGGTTGCCCTGGGACGGCCGCCATTGCTTTGTCAACGAGATGCTTCCATTCAAGAATGTGCGGAGAGCCATGGCTATTCCTATTCTCTTTACGAAACTCTCAAAAATGCGACCACAGATATTTGCGCTCGAATGGCTCAGGAAGATAAATACAAGTTTACAGAAACCGTTTCCCATAGCTTGGACGTATACATGACCGAACGCATGTTCATTGGACGTATTTCAACGAATGAGTTACGGAAACCTAGACTGCCTGCCTTGGAAGCGGCGTTAGCGCAATCAAAGTAATTTATAATGCAATTTGTTCCGTAAAATAGAAAAAATCGAACGATTTTCCAAGATTTTATCTCATTGCCATGAATTCTTTCTGACGCAGATCCCCGTATCTTCAACAAGTATTCGCAAGAGCATTTGACGCTATTTCTGAAGCTATTGCTGGTTTATTCGACTGAAAGAAACAAAGCGAAAGCACAATGCAGCTTCACCTGCTATCTAATCGTGTACATTTCAAATTACAACTATTTACTCAATTAAAGCTTTGAACATAACAATACACTCCAGCTAACGTGTTATTTCTGCTTACTAAAGGTCACTTGTGTTGAATTAGATGAGACATGAACATGGTTTTCTATCTGCGACAATTTGCGCAATGCATTTGGAATTCTTTTGTGAGCACAGCGGGTTCAGTTTCAGTAAGCATTATGTATAATCTGATGAACTGTATTTTAAAAAATGCATCGATGACGAACGATGTTTTGATTACCAAGTAAAGGGCTGATTTCTGATTGATAACTGGCAGTGACATTCATACATGGCGTAATTGAACTGTCAAAACTCTTTGATATTGCCATTAGAGCTGTAAAAGATCCGTGCTTCCGGTTTATGGCTACGTTTGCACTTGGTTGATAACTTCGTACTAGCTATATGAATATGACTGTAATAATGAAAATTCAATGTGCTTCCGGCTATTCTCCAGCTTGATTAATCATCTATTGTCTAGCCTTGTGAATTCCAGTAGGTTTGAAATTCGACCTGTAACTAGCACCAACGCAAATACGATTTATTCCGAATTACAGGCTTTACGAAAAATCGGCCGAAATCCTCCAGCAGTCAAACCGCACATCGACTGCATTTCTTCCAGGAACACTGTACGAATTCCAGGCTTGATTGACATCCATGTTCATCTGAGAGAACCCGGAGCAACACATAAGGAAGATTTCTCAACGGGAACTGCTGCAGCTCTTGCAGGTGGATTTACGATGATTTGCGTGATGCCTAATACGCAGCCTTCGGTCACCGACAGATTGACACTGCAATCAGTGAAAGATATTGCCAAGAAGAATGCTCGTTGTGATTATGCTTTGTTCATGGGAGGAACTCAAAATAATTATCAAGAAATTCCGGAGTTGGCCCCGCTTGTTGCTGGATTGAAGTTGTACTTGAACGATACTTTCAGTACTCTGAAAATGGATGACACAGGAGTTTGGTCAAAGGTAAATACCAGAAATTACTGCGTGTTTTGCTAATTGAAAACTTGTTAATTAAATGACCTCATCATATTGCAGCACTTCCAACACTGGCCGTCCAACATTCCGCTTTGTGTTCATGCGGAAAGTAAAACTTGTGCAGCAGCTATTCTCGTGGCTGCTTTACACAATCGTCCAGTACATATTTGCCATATTTCTCTGCGAGAGGAAATCGAGCTTATCAAAGCCGCCAAGTTGAAGGTAACGCAGCTGTACATGAAGATTAAAATTATCAGCGTATCGTGTTTTGATCTCCCTTTATCAAATATTTTGTTATTTTAGGGGCTGCCAATAACTTGTGAAGTGACGCCGCATCATTTGTTTCTTACCCAAAAAGATGTGTGTCACCTAGGACCATCCAAAATTAGAGTTTGTCCTGCTTTGGCTACTGAAGATGATCAAAATGCTTTGTGGGAACATTTGGATGTAATCGATTGTTTTGCTTCGGATCATGGTATGTATCGCGGCTTCTAACTTGACAAACACAACTATTTAGTTACTTGATGAATAACTATAAGTTTGTATTTGCAGCTCCGCATACACTAGAAGAAAAGACTTCCGAGAAGCCACCACCAGGTAAGTATTACCGTCAGATGTAATTGTGCATTTGAAATTCAAAACCTGAAACTATTCGTAGGCATTTAGCATTCTGTTCGTAAATATATTTTTATATAAATATTAGGCTTTCCTGGACTCGAAACCATGTTACCACTGCTGCTTACTGCCGTGCGTGAAGGAAGGCTGACACTGGAAGACGTTACCACCCGCTTGTACACCAATCCGAAACGAATTTTCAATTTGCCCGATCAACCGAATACTTATGTTGAGGTAAAGCATAGCTTCAGTTGCATGTAAATTGAAATGCTTTCGGTATGACTTAGAATTCGAAATTTTCGTAGATTGATCTCAACTCGACTTGGAAGATAAATGAAAAGGACACATTTACAAAGTGTAAATGGACACCATTCAATGGTCGCAAGGTGACAGGAGCAATCTGCCGTGTTGTTCTGCGTGGAGAAGTTGCTTATGTTGACGGTCAAATTTTAGTTCCACCTGGATATGGTACTGATATGCGAGAATTGCAATTGAAAGAGCCGGTTCAGGTAATATTGCAGATACTTGGCTGGTTTTCGTGAATTCGGAATCCGAATTTGGAATTAAAGTTAGAAATGGGAACCTCTATTTATAGAATACTATCGGAGTTCTGCCAAGAGAATCATTCAATTATGGAAGTGGTCTGAACAAACTGTCGTCACATTTGAGCAAGGAACTGGTAGTTTCTTGTGGTGCTGGTGATGGGGCGTTTGACCAATCTGGTACGTTTGTATGTAACAAAGACATGTGAAGTGCCTGTGCTGCTATATTCCATTTTTTTCGAAAATTTCTATGATTGTAGAATACGCTGACTTCTTTCCAACAAGCCCCTTACCGAGACAGCTTACGAGCCCTGTACCACGGCCACCATCCAGATCCAGATGTGCTACTTCACCAAGCATTTTGACTGCATATAATCCGAGTTCGTTGCTTGCAGCCTCGGCACAGGGTGACCATGTTCTAGGGGTCAATGTTGCGGGTTCGTCTTCAGGAGGAGCCTCAATCTTCCCTCGCCCGCACTCTCCAGCAGCACACCCGCCGCGTCCTCCATCGCCTGCACTCTCTACTGGAAGTGCACCAGATTTGGACATCATGAAAACCATGGCAGGGCGAAATGTTCTCAATGTCGACATGTTTAGCAAGAATCAGCTGCATGCCATCTTTAATTTGGCTCAGGCCTTCCGTGTTGCAGTTCATAAAGATCGTAATTTGGATCATGTACTTCGTGTAAGTGTCTAAGGTTTAAATGAAATTCTAACAGTAATTTGAATTCGATGGATTAATTGTTGTATTTCTAATAGGGCAAGGTAATGGCTTCTGTGTTCTATGAAGCTTCCACGCGGACTTCCTGTAGCTTTTCCGCAGCGGCTCAGAGACTGGGTGCTAAGGTTATTCAAATGAATGAGTCCACTTCATCCGCTATAAAAGGCGAATCCCTTGAAGGTATGTTTTGGGTATTTTCAATATTGTATGGACCAAATCCAGACTTTGTATTCTGTTTTTTCAGATTCCATTGTGGTCATGAACGGCTACAGTGACGTTCTCGTCTTGCGACATCCTGAACCTGGAGCTGTTGCGGTAAAATTTTACCGTAGAAACATTAAGCATTGTCGTTGAACATTATGATTAATCGGCCTTGTTTGAAATTTTAGCGAGCCGCAATTAAATGCAGGAAGCCAGTTATCAACGCTGGAGACGGAACTGGAGAACACCCCACTCAGGCCCTGTTGGATGTGTTCACTATTCGTGAAGAAATTGGAACTGTAAATGGACTTACCATTACGATGGTTGGAGACTTGAAGCATGGACGCACTGTTCATTCATTAGCAAAGTAATTAGGCGTCAAACTTATAATATTGGCTGTAATTTTGTTTGAATCTGGTAGAGCTTTAATATGTACAATGCTTGTTTTTTTTTAGAATTTTAACGCTCTACAAAGTGAAATTGAGATACGTGTCTCCAGCTGGTTTGGAAATGCCGGAAAATATTGTTGAGATGGTTAGATCCAGGGGAATTTCCCAGGTAAATGTGTGAAATCGTCAAGCTTTAAGTTTTTTATGAAAATTCCAACTTACCTTAAAATTTTTAATATTTGACTTATCTTAGGAATCCATATCATCTTTGGAACAAGCACTCCCGGATACGGACGTGCTTTACGTTACCAGGATTCAGAAGGAACGTTTTGCAACACAAGAGGACTATGACAAGGTATATCAGTCAATTCCAGTATTTTAGTTATACTGCCGAGCTGAGCCCTACGTGTCCGCTTTATTTTTATTTTCAATTTCTAGGCTTGCGGACAGTTCATCGTGACCCCGCGCCTCATGACAGCTGCCAAGAAGAGGATGGTTGTGATGCATCCATTGCCTAGGGTCTATGAAATCAGCCCTGAGTTTGACTCCGATCCACGTGCAGCTTACTTCCGTCAATCTGAGGCTGGAATGTACGTTCGAATGGCTTTGCTTGCCATTGTGTGCGATCGATGCAATTTTTAAAAACAAGGACCTTATTTTCTCATTTTCTCGAAAGTTAAAATTTTGAGACAGTTTTCTTCCAGCTTCCCTGCTTGTTTTATTAACTTCATGTTACTATTTTACCATCACTTCTTAATTTTTTTTAGACCAGAAGGGTCTTATTTTAAAATATGTTGTTTGCATTTTAAAATCTTTTTTACGTTACTATTCATATTTGTTCCAAATTCATGCCTCATTTTACGGCGTTTGCAATAGGTACCTTATTTATGATACTTTTTTAAAAAGACTTTTTACCCAACTGGAGTTACTATTTTTAAACAAACTGACATTCGTGCAATGCAATTTTTGACCAAGACAATCCATTCCATCAAAACAAGTGCTTCTAGTAATGGACAATCGTTCATTTCACAAATATTGTATGGATTTATTCTGTTATAATTATATTTTACCAAAACAGTTTAAAACAAGTACCTCGTCACAATAAATGTTGTACCTGGGGACAATTGTAATTTGGAAAACCAAGGCTCTCAATTCATTATTGCTGCGGTAATGCTTCATAGTCCAGCCGAGCTTTTGTACGCCTGATAGGCATCCATCCCGTGTACGATTCCAGCTACAAACCCTAAAGTCTAGAAAAAGTTAAATAATTAATGACT
>VNWX01003124.1:0-10765 GCA_009869905.1 Ceratophysella communis | reverse complement strand
TTTCCGCAGAATTATTTTTATGAGTGAAGAGCGTCTCTAGAGTTTCCTGCATTTTCCCCCCAGTAGCTTCGAAAAGTGCCTTCGCATCCTTTGGTTCTTCAAACATGCTCGTACGTCGCGGTTTTTGCGCAGCAGGAGCAGTGACTGCCGGTGGTGACGACTTTTTCCGTTCTGGGAAATCAAATCAAACCCGAACCGTTATCGCAAGAGATTATGTGGTTGGATTCATCAGTAATTATAACAACGAGCTTACCTTCCGGGGGTTTGGTATCTTGAGCAGGAGGCGGCATTTCTTCCAGATCTGGAGCTTCACCGCTTTTTCGGCGGGCTTCTTCTGCAGGAGCCGAGGGGACTCCATCACCGTCACCTGGCTCTGTACCGTCCGCTGCGGGTGCGGGTGTGTCTTCATCAGGAACTAAAACAACATCTAGAATTCCCAATGTTGTGTTTGGTTAGTTAGTGCATTGTCAGCTGCTGGTCGTGCTTGCGATCGAGATTTGTTTGAATTGCCTTACCTCCTGGTGCTCCCAGGGTATCCGTTTCTGGAGTTTCACTAGCCATGACTTTAGTTTAGGAAATCAGGAGTTACCCGAAATATGAACTATCAGTATCAGTATCTGGAAACTTCGGCTTGTAAATCAAACTAAAATTGATCTAAAAACTATAAAGGCCTAATTCGTCTAGTACCTAAGATAGTTTACAAAAACTTGTCTCCTACAAACCTAATTCAAGCTGTAAACGTATAAGATTGCCAGCAACCAACCTGAGAGAGGACTGCTATGCTGGAAATCGTTTATTCTTGCGGCTGCCTTAAATTGTTATTGCGTGTTATGCCTTTCCTGTAACTCTCACTTCTAGTTTCCAATAGATACTTCCATTTCAATGAAAAATGCAATAGGTAGATAGGCTAGGTACCTATGACTATACTGAAACTGAATACGATATCAAATTTTAATGCTGAAAGGTCGTGGGATTAATTCTAAGGTGGTTAGAAATGAAAATGCTGGAATAAGAAGAACAGTTGGGTACTCTGTCAGAGTTCTCTGATTATGAAGTCTAAATTTGTTCAACTGAATGCCAACTTACAATAGCTGAGACCGACGGAATGCAAGATAAAAATTTGAACGAAACGCATATACATCTGAATAACAAATTCCAGCAATTCAGAAAATACTGAATTTATTTCACTATTTGCATTACATTACGTACCTATTAGGTACGGTCGTATGTCGTATAGCCTGATAACATTTTTTATCACAAAATCTGGCCATAGGGCCACAAACCTTTAAGAGAACATAAGACGATGTAGTCAAGAATGGTTACTTCGACTTCGACTGAAATTATATTTTACGAACATACACGGTATCTGTTATTGGTTCGTGCTTGAATACAGGTAAAAATGCGAGGCGTCGAATTACGGTCAGTATCAGAAGCGTTGACTTTCACCATTTTGCTTCCGCCTACCATTGGATTTATCGAATGGAATCATGAGCTCGTACTTGTTTCTCTCCGAATCGAAGTTGAGCGACAACTCGGACCTGAGTCTCAGGAAAGCAATGTTTGGTTCGGGCTCATGGTCGCAGTCGAACTTGAAGGCGTATATCAGGACAGTGAGCAGTGAAATGAGGCCAAGACAGAGACAGAAGGGTCCAATAATGGAGAACACTAGCTGCTGCCGGGAGTCGTAATTAGCACTATCTGGAATCTCATTAGCATCTTTGAAACTGGGATCATTAGCTGACGCTGAACTGGAGGATTCCAACGATCCGTTGGGTGGAGACGGCAGGTTGTGGTGATGATGATGGTGGGCGAGGGCGGACTGGGGCCAGAAAGCCACATAGGTCAGAATGCCGCCCATAGTCAGCAGAAAGGCGGTCAGGGAAATTCCAAGGACCAGGAAGTAGGCGCAGTCTGGTCGATTACCTCTCGCCATTTTTCTAAATGAAACCGAATTCGGGGATTAAGTTTCGAGTTGCAAGCTGAGATCTGGTCTAAGATTATACTGGTAATTTCGTTACTGTCCTTGTCTCAGGAAACTTGTTTGTGTGCTGCCTATTAAGGGTTTTCACTGTTAAATGCTTATGTAGACGAAAATTTAAGGTACCTACCTATCGGCTTCTTAAGTTGAAAGCATATGGCTTCACGGTTCACTGCCGCCTTGTACCTGTAGACAGAGCAAGGAAATTCACTTTAGTTCAGAACAATAAGACCAGATTAGTTCACACTTTATTTATAACTCCTTCGCTTAAAGTTATGCAACTCTTCTGAATGTGAATCGGCAGAATTTAATTCTTGAGTTTCTAAGAGCTTCAGCACTACAATGACAGTCTTAAAAATAATTGATCTGTGCTGAAGCTTGAAGCAGTAGTGGTGTTTGGTGTTCTTGCAGAAATGCGATGATGATGGGGCTGTGGCTGTGTCCACCCACTCAACACCCAACTGTGAAAGAAAACTGAACTCAAATGCCTTGTGATTCTGTCTGATACTGAACTGATGAATGGCTTGTTGGTAAGATGCGAAAATACAGTGGAAATGGAACAATAGGATGCCACTTAAAACTCCTTTATGTCTTGTATGTACTAGCTTTATTGCGTGCCAAAGAACAAGCGCGGCTTCTTCCATCTGTCCAATCGATCCTCCCCCTTATTCTTCGATCTTAAGTCACGCACCTATCGTGAAGTTTTAACAATTTCAAGCTAAGTTTGGATTTCACTTTACTTTTGAATATTAAAGCAGGCAGTCCTATATTTTATGGCAATTTCGTGCATGTTTCGGCTATTTCAAATTTAAACTCGTTCAATTATTCAGTGTTCGTAGTTCCATAAATAATATTGCGATTTCGTCATCATGCAAATGCAAGCTGATGCTTCTTTGTTCAGCTGAAAGCTTAATTATTGAGCCATGCATCGACAGCGACAGTACCAGAGCCATAAATTCATGGTACATGGTACTAACATACCCAGGGTAGGATTAATTAGCGGTGTGTATTACGTAAATTCTGAGCGTCTTCGCCTGTATAACGAATTTGAGCCCAACAACGCGTCAAGCTTTTTATGCTCACATGAATTTTATCAAATTTTATTGGTTTTACCAATCACGATTGCGACGCCACTGATGAGATTGTAAGCCAAGGTAACTGTTGAAAATGGTCTACATCGGGCAACAACCGTTTGATGTACCTTGTGAAATGCAAATTTTTTTCCGAGCTGATTAGGGAAGGGTTGTAAATTGGACCCATTACCCTTTAGTGAAAACGCTGAGGAGGGTGACTCGTCATGGGGAGGAAGAAGTGAATTCAGATGATTGTATGTTGCATGTCTAAAGATGAGTCTAAGCTTAACTTAGCCCAAAGCGAAAATAATCTTTCAATTGTTGGCATTCCTTCAATAGGTAGGTATCATCTCGTACTTCGTTTTCGTACCTGTGTATTTTGTAGGTCCAGTTTTTGCAAACAGAGACTCCGTTCCAATCCCAATCCCGGTGAGTCTTACCATGAGTTTTCATATGAAATACGCACAATGATTCATCTGAAATGACCCTGACTTGGGATGAGACTTAATCACTGCGGAAATGTCTCGGGGCTAGCTGAAGAAAAATTGTTTTTTACGTATTACGTAGTCCGTAATTACAGTGTTGTTGAGATTGACTCTTGATCGAATTGGAAGTCAGGATGTGTACCTACCTATAAATTTTTTATTATTTTATTAATTCAAGAAAGTGGCCTCATCTTCGCCTGCTAAACCCTTATTTCTAAAGGTTTTGATCAGAATAAGGACAACATTTGCAGGAATTTGGATGGCATATAAAGATAGATGAAACAACTTTTATTATTCCAGTTTATAGAGAGCTGAAGGTAATGAATCATAAGTAAAGATTGAATATGAAATTAGAAAAGTTAATTAAACTCTTCAACTTCAGTTATAGGATTACTGATCTCAATTCTTCAACTCCGATTCCAATCTCTCGGACTTGAGTTTGCCTTGTGTTTTGTATTTCTTGTGTCTGCTGTTGGAGGACGAGGCGCAGAGAGGGACCAGAGTGGTTGACCTTTTTTCAGTGGAGAAGCCATGCTCCCCATTGGACGCTGCTGGGGGCTCACGAGTGTACTGCCTGATGAAAATGCAGTTCCCCCAGCCTTTTTCGGGGAAGGAGTTTGCAAACTGGACTTTGGTTGCATAGTTGATTCATCCGGCAGCAGTTTCTTGGGAGTTGGAATCACGAAATCCGGGCGGTCATCAGGAGTTGGAAGGTGGTCATAACTCTCGTCCCAGTCACTGACACACGTAGTTCGCTCTGCAGCTATCTGTGGGTGAGTTGCCGATTCGTATCGTTTTGAAGTCGAGCTTAGACCTTCGGAGTCCGGGGACAATGAACGGTGTTTTTCGGGTGGGTTTCGAATTGGAGTGCTGGTGAAGAAATCGGGCTCTTCTGGATCGTCAGTATATTGAATGCTAATTGGAAATCCGAACTCGTTCACAGCTTTTGATGGTCGGTGAACAATAATCTCAGGTTCAGGTGCTTTTGGGCTGACGTATTGGCCTGCTGTATGTTCACTCCCTCCTACCACGGGCTCAGACGTTGACCTGGTATAAATTAACGAAATTGTACTCGAGAACACCAAATGTTTCACGGGTTGTTTCCTCGCGTTCGAAATTAGTAAACTTACGACTTTTCGAATGCATCGGAATCTGAGTTAGATGCTCCGTTTGATGCAGGTTCTAGAATTTCAGATTCTTGATCAGAACGAGAATCAGAGTATTCTGAAGCTGAATTGGCTTCATTAGAATCTTCAAGTTTCTTGAGGCTTGAACTCCGTGATGAGCTAAGTTTCAACGAGTATTGTGGAACAATTGGCTCTGTGCTTTTCTTTATAGCCTCTTTAGCATTCTTCTGAAGCTCAGAACACCTCCAAGAACTAATGTCCGATGCATGTGACTGATGCTTCAAGTCTCCTGCTCCGCCATCTTTATCAGACTCGGCCTCGGCTTCAGTAGCTGAAGCATCCTCGGAATAATCTTTTATAGTAGTTGTCGTTGCGACAATTTGTGGAAGAGTATGACGATTTTTTCGGTTATTGATACGTCGTTTCCGGTCTTTAACAAGAACACTGTTATTAGGAGGAGTTGTGGTAGAGCTACCCTCTTCATCGTTCGAATCGTCATCATCTTCTGCCGCTTCAGCTTCTCTGCCTTGTTTTGACCCAATTTCGCTCTTATTATTTCCTCTTCGTCGAAAGAAGGATCTAGATTTCTTCTGGATTTTCTTAGGGCTTTGACTCGGAATCAGCAGGCGAGATTCTTTAGGTTTCCGTCGAAGGAAAGGAAATTTTTGTTTGATATCATAGTTCTTAAACGCCTGGAACATTTTGGCAATGGGAGACTTAGTTTTGCTGGGTGACTTTGGCGATTCTACGTTGATTTTCCGCCTGGCTGGGCTGGATATCGATGGTACGGGTACAGGAGGTGCAGCGTGCTTTCTTCTTGGCGTCTCAACTTTCTCTAAAGTTTTTTCCAGTGCGGAGGTCTGCGCTTCCATTTTTACGGCTTCACGCTCCTTGGCATAATTTTCCTGTGTAAAGAGATTGTTAAATTACATACCATACCTATTCAATATGTTATTAGATTCACATCACATCCACCGCTACGCTGCTTGCAGTACATTCAATGAATAGACTAACCTGCTTATTGCTATTCCTTTCGTTGTAAAGTCGACCCAATGCTTTAGCCATCTCATCCTTCAGAAGCATCGTGCCTTGCGGTATTTCGAACAGCTCCATCGAGTTGGACAAGTTTTCCAGAACACCTCTTCGTACTGCAGCCATTGGAGAAAGCTCAGACTGGGCCTTTCTCCGTTTTGTCTTCCTCAAATTCGTGTACTCTGATTCATTCGGAGAACCTTCAGAACGCGAATACTCGAAAACGTTTTCGGAATTACGGTCGCCTTCAGCTTCCTCGTATTCGCGTGTGTGAGAGGAGACCGGAGTTCTAGGGGATGTATTTACCTTAGAATTCTCATTTCCTGAAGTTGAATCCACGGATTCTAATTCCGCTTGCGGAGCTGGTTTCCGGGGTTTAGGAACTGGAATAATTTCTTTTGGAAGACTAGGAACTGGTGATGAGTTTGAAGTAGTGGACGGATCTTTGCTTATTGGAATTACCAGCGCTGAAGCCGGTTCTGATGGTTGGGAATAATTTCGTGGCGTCTCGAATGGGATTGGAGAAGTTCCACGTGACTGTTTAGTTGGAATTAATTTCTGTCTTTCAAGTTCTTTCCGTTTATATGAGTCATGTATTCTAGTTATCTGCTGAGCATAATCTTCATCCCTCTTTCTAAATTGTGATTTCCAGTACCGTTCCAGAGCTTCTATTGCGCTACCAACTGTGCCCGAGTCCTGGTGTGACAAGAAATATCCAATAATTTTTATGTATTTATGGAAATGAAAGCGCCTTTCATTTGGGCTACCAGCCCTTACCGACTTAGACCGAGCTTCTTCTCGTAGCGATTCCAGCTGTTTTTGTTTCAAGCGGCCGTCGTCGGTCACTGTATTTCCAGGAGACAAGGAGGAGGCCACAACCACCGGTGGTACTTCATTAGGTTCGTGTTTCTCATCTTTGTTCTGAATGGACTCTCCAGTCTTATTGTTATTTGCCAGTATAATATCCTGCATTTTCTGCACGACAATTTAAGTTTAATAATTTTTTTACTCAAAATCGCTGTTGCAGATTACAACCCTTATCCTTAATCCTTACATGAAGTTCTCCTACAATAGTTCCGGTCAGTTCCTCAATGCTCAAATTTTCTATTTTTTTAGCCAGATTTCCTAAATGGTTCTCCCAAACCGTGTTAATAGCTTCAAGTTGTCTTTCAGTCTCTTCGACGGACTTTCTGGGAATCTCTTCAGTTTTTCCCGTACCAGAATCGGACTGAGGCGATGATGCTGGAAGCAACTTGTTTCGGCTTTCTTCTGCCTTCTGCGCCAGATATTTTTCAACATACTGGCTCACTGTTTGTAAATCAATTGGCGGTGTTCCTGGTTCCGGAACAGATGAATCCACTGTTTCAGTTTGAGTTGATAAAGTTACTGAATAAATCTTGATGGGCTGGGAAGACTCGGCAGGTTTTTCGACCATCGCATTCTGGTTTCGAGAAGTAGACGATGGATTAGCTGGAAGTCCTTGGTGGCGTCGATGGAGATGCGAGTATAGGTACACGGACGACAAAAACTTCTTTGAACAATAGGGACACTGTGGTACAGACACAAATCAACATTATGGTTCAAGTCAAGCAGCAATCCAATTAACTTGGCTAAACTAAATTAAACTTACTTTATCAAATTCATCATTATTATTTCGTCCCAATAGTTCAGTCTGATTTGTTGCAATTACTTCCTTGCGTTTCTTGAGTTCTCGCTTGGCAATTAGCAGCTTATCAGTCAATGTTTTAATCTTCATAGCTTGTAAGTTTGAATCTTCCATAAGTGCTTTACATTTCAACTCATAAGTAGTAATCTTCTCATCAGAAGTCTCCTGACTCTCAAGTAAATATTGAATAATAAATTGGCTTAGTTGAAAAACTTTTCGAAAGCCAGGGTCAGTTTTTTCATGGTCGAATTCCAGTTCTGCTTGACAGTACGTGATTTGTGGCAATATTTCCCTCAGTGTCGTTCCTTCAGTATCTTCCAGAATTTTTTCAATCTCCAGGGATGCTGTAGGCAGAATATTAGATTTTTATTAATAATCTTAAATTCAACTAAAAATTTAGCAAATTCAAACTCAGATGAACCCTGGCCAAGCTAATTGTTAAGTAATTAAACTAAGCATTATTTACATAATTAATAATTCGTCCAGCGAAAAGCGATTATATTGGGATTAAGATTAAAGTAACACTCAATTATAGCGATTTCTATCATCAGGGCACAGGGCACCCACCACCCTTTGCCCTTCGCTCTTCGCTGGCCGAAGAAGCTGTCGCGTTGTCGCCGCTGATTTACCCATAGCACTACTGTGTAGCAGAAACTCAATAGATACGGAAACGGAATGCGACGCTCAGCAGAGGAGGCGGCAGCTTACCAATTTTTCTCCAGTCGAGAGGTTCCACCCGGAGGCGACGAAAACTGCCCTTCCCTGGCACCATATTCTTCTACCTATTCGTCTCCCCGTCGTCACATAAAGCGACAGTTCGATTTCAGTCACAAGGCAACAGGTACCGGGTCAAGTGAGTTCAGGCGACAGGACAGGTCACACCTGACGACAAACGTAACTCGAGCTGCACTCTGCACTACTCGACTGTATATCTATGCACAACAAAAGCAGGTAAGTGTTCGTCTCTCTCGTGCCTTTTCTTTGTTGTGCTTTTGGGTAACGCTGGTAATCGGAAAGCGGAGCTGGAGGTCGAGTTGTTGAGGGTATCTTCTTTTGCACGAATTATTCTGTATTATTTATTAGACGGACGACTGGACTTAGACTTGTTGCGTTCTCACAAGCAGCGCAGCGCAGCGTCGAGGTCATTGACCTTTATGAATTCAAAACAAGCAACAAGCGATGATGCTGTAGAAAACAGCGTATCAGTGTATCAGTGTTCGGTATTTTTGTTTGTTAGGGCTTAACTGCTTCTAAATTCGATTTAAAAATTCATGTGGTAGTTGAACGTTGGAATGGGGATGTTGAATACTGACTGCGCGCCGATACCTATGATGCCCACGTATCGTATTCGTATGACGTACAACGTGTACTCAGCAACATCATTTTGGTTCATTGATCAGGACGTACTACTGCGCGCCGATGTTCACATTGCACAATAAAATTGGCTTGATCGATCAACGAAGAATTCTTGAATTGAAATGCCAGACAAAATCGTAACTTATGATTTTATAAGGTTTCCACTCTTAATTAAGTACATACATAAATACTTAATTTACTCACAAATCACAATCAGTATTCAAATAATTTAATTCAAATAATTGTCATACAGAAAGATTCCAGATATTCCACAGGTGACAGAATAAATAAGAACTTCTAGGTTTATGGGGTTAATAATATGCTGGAGCAAAAGTTTCTTCCATATATAACGGCAACATGATACTTGCATACTTGCATGATGGTTACTAATTAAATAAATACTTAACGAATAACGAACTGTACAGGAGGACCTCAACATGAACAATATTTAGAACAATTCCTATCGTGGTATTTGGTTTCGTACGGTATTTTCCAGGCTAGATGATCAGGTATTTTACTAAGTACTGGTAGTGTTAAAAACTTAATTCTTAATAACTGACGGAATTGGGAATGCTTATTTTCAGCTTGATGTACGCACCGGGAGGTGAAAATTGTTGCGCTACTATCCATTCGAATTCATTATCCCTGTTTCCCAATCTCCAGTTTTTTAAGAACTTTTGCGGATTTATAAATAGTCGAGTCGATTATACCAGCGACAGTGAAAATACCCCCAATAATAGCACAGACTGAAGTTGAAAAGTGTCCAAAGGATCTGCAAATGAAAATGGGAGATAAGGTTACAAATTAGAAATTGTTATTCTAAATTCTAATAGAGATTCAAAGCATATCAAATCTGTTTCAGATCTTACTTTTTCCTCTCCATGAATTTGATCATAATAGGTGAGATTTCATAGGAAAAGAAAACACCGGGTATTCCACTTTCTCCACTCATGGTACTCACGGCTTTTTGATGTCTCGTCGTTGAGAACTGATTCGTGTATAATACTGACCTATCCATCTTTTCATACATTGTTGGAACGATTTTCAAGTAATACTGAAACATTGTGGATTCTAAAAAATTCAAAGCAGGTTTAATTTTTCAGTACTCTGTGATTCCTTTTAAATAACTGGAACAATAACCTACCTTCACGAGCAATCCCTTCGACTCCGTCCATGGGATTGGTAAAATCTTTACCTGAATTTAGAAAATATATAGTATTATAGGGCGACGTGAGAAACGACAGTCAAATGGCCTAGTTCAATTGACTACTTACCTGGTATGCTTTCTCCAAAGCTGAGACTAGTCACGATATGCGACATGTTGAACTGATTAGATGAATAAGGCTGAACATCATGTACTGAAATTAATTTTAGAACGCTTCAATTTAGATATTCTAAAACAAGGTTTTTCTTGTAGCAAGTCCTATGTTAAACAAAACCGTACCATGAACATGACTTATATGAAAAGCTCTTTCCAGGAGCAATATGAAAGCTTCCTGACACACGATTTACTTCCATGTATCCATAAATTTGACATCCTTCATCAAAAATTTTCTTCATATCCTCAACCATGCCTTTGCATTGAGCGATTTTCTCTGGACTTTCTATCGCCCATCCTGTAAATATAATTTACGAGACGATTAATAAGTTTGCTCCATTAATTCATCGGTTTTGTGCTGACTGTTGATTGATTGATTATGATTACCTTTAAGCCTGTAAGCCTCTTTAACGTGTTCGCAAGTATTGCAACATTTCAAACGAGGAGTTTCAGCTCCATAACAGCTTCCACATTCTTCTGTAGCTAACTCTGTATTTGGAGCTGCGCTCGGAGCGTCTTTCTTTGTATCATTATCCTTACTTTTCCCAATACTGCTTTCTCCCAAATCTTGAAATCAATTGAAAGGTGTTAGTTTATATTTATATGAATATGACTGAATCGGGTCAATGCCTCACGAATTTTAAATTTAACTTACTGACTGTTTTCTCTGGTTCACTCAAAGGATTTCCTGAGGAATCCAGTCTTCTTTTGTAAATATTATGCTCAACTG